>PVHP010000300.1:31188-166324 GCA_004024765.1 Zapus hudsonius | reverse complement strand
TCCCTAAGTTTCAAGGTAGGATTCAGGCTGAGATGAACCTGATACCGTGGCTCAGACTCCTGCCTCCAGGTTGCCTCTCAGACTCTGAAATTCTGTGTCCTGCATGTAGAGGTCATCACCTGACCGCTGCGTAGGCATCTCTCTCAAACCAGAGCCTCCCAGTGTTGGGTCCCCTGCCTGGAGCTCGGGCCTTACATCATCAGAGTCTCCTTGTCACCTCTCTCCTGTAGCTAACAAGAAGACAGGTTCCACAGCATGGCTCACCTGAAGGTACCTACTCAGTAACCTGTGGCTACAGCACTCACAGAGTGTGGGACTGATGTTCTCACCTCCCGCCATCATTTCATGCAAAACGAAATTCAATAGGAAGAGCACGTCTCCCCTTAGGGTGTGACTGGTCCTCACCTCTGAGGTTCACTGAGATTTTCTGCATCTGAATTTTCCATCTTGCCCCATCCCAGATAAGAACAGTCACTAGAAAAAAAGAAAGCATAGAAAAAGAAACCCACTTCCCGATGAACTCAAATGGAGAACACATCACCTCAGCTACAACTTAGGGTGAGAAGTGAACATTTTCCATGTGCTCATTTTTTAAAATATATATTTATTGTCCATAATGAGTTACATTATTTAGTGGGCAAACCATGCATTGTTATCCCGACTTCCCCAATTCCCCCCCTCCCCATCCCTGATCAGTTGTATATCCTCCTTCGTGGGCTGTCTATATTAGTCCTTGTGGCAAGGGATCCTGTATATCTTAGTACTCATCCCGGTCTTCCTGGCCCAAGTGTGTTGTCACTGATGGGTGCCATGCCTCCGGACAGTCTCCCCACCACGGCTCTCACAATCTTTCCGCCCCCTCTTCCGCTCAGTTCCCTGAGTCGTGGTGGGTGAGTAATAAGGCTGCTTTAATGTTGCGAGCTTAGAGGTCCTTGTGTCTAAAATCCTTGTTTCCTGTCTCAATGGCCTATCCTGTGTTGATTGAATGACTGTGGTTATAGGTCCCTTGTTCATCATTCATTGTCTGCTGAGTTCCCTATGGATCCTCCCTGATATGACTGTGTTGGCTCCTCTCTTGTCAGGATCTCATCCATCGGCCTACGGTTGGTTGGTAAGGTTAGATGGGCCACAGCTCTCTCGTTGTTCTCTCGCTATTAATTTGACAAAGTACAGCACTTCATATGAGTAGAAATACAAAGTATTTGTTCATTTGTGACTGGTGACTTTCACTAACCACCTTCAAGGTTCGTGGGTGGTATAGCACGTATCAATATTCCTTTCATTTGTAAGGCTAAGCTTACATTGTATGTTTCACATTTTATTTATCCATCTCTCTGCAGAAGACACTTTGGCAATTGTGACTAATATCACTATGGATGTGCTTTCTATTTTGGGGGTGACATACAGGCAAAAGTAGAACTGGACAATGTTGTGACTCTACGTTTTTGTTTTTAGGAAGTGAAAAGCTGGGTCATATTGCTGCTATGTACAAGGGTTCAGCTTTCCATTCTCACCAATGCGTGCTTTTTTTTTTCTGTAGTATAACCATTCTAACAGTTGGAAAGTGGCATCTCACTGGGGTTTTGATTTGCATTTTCCTGAATATTGGTTTTCTTGACCTTGAATAATGTTTGTTAATATTTCTTCTAAAGGAGTCAGACATCTCAAGACAGAAAGTTAATGAACTAAGAAAGGAAGATAAATCTTCTAGTTGAGAAAATCAAGATGTATATTGGTATCTGGTGGGTGCATACTGGAGCTTCTTTTCTTTATTCTCCTTGGTGGCTTTTGGACGATATGTAGGGACACTTGGATTTCAGTGCCCACCTGTATAATCTGACATTCTATGGAATTATTGTAATAATGATTTTCAAAAGGGACCCATTATTTCTTTTTTTTTTTTTCTTTTCTTTTTTGGTTTTTGACCTGGAATTCATATGTAGTCTCAGGGTGGCCTCAAACTCATGGTGATCCTCCTACCTCTGCCTCCTGAGTGCTGGGATTAAAGGCTTGAGCCACCACGCCTGCGGGACCCATTATTTCTTGCCTCTTGTTCTTCCTGGAGCAAGTCTCTGGATTTCTCCCCTTTTCACAATTTAGGGTACAGGAACTCTTGCCCAAAGAGGCATGTTACTGGCAGCCTCCAGGGGGCACTAAAAGGTTGTCAGCTTGTTTGGCTCTTGCTTATAGACCTTAGCTGAAAGATTTAGGAACAGGTTACCTGGGTGGTTTTTGTTCCCATTATTTCTTTATTATTACTGGATGGAATTCCTAGGTGGGGAATTTGAGGAAAGAAACTGTTTCTTGAGTTCTTGTTAATTCTTCTGGGAGGCCCAGGAACAGCTAGCAAAATTTTAACTCTCTTATAGTTTATAAGCTAACTTAACCCACAAGAGAATGTCATCAAAACTCCAGGGTCACACCAAGATTATTTAGTCTTTCAGGAAAAAAAAAGATATTTATTACATGCTAGGTATTGTTCTAGATACTTTTCACAAGATAGCTTGTGAATTATACATTATTTTGTATTACTGAAAGTAACTGATTTGTCAAGATCATATCTCCAATAAGTGCTAGAGACATTAACAAACCCCCCCATCCAACTCTAAACCACGCACATTTCTATCACGCATTGGATGTGATTGTAGTGGTTTTTCCGATATTTTCTTGAATGCCTACAAGGGAGAGATGTTCTTCGAATTGCCTAGGATGGATAACCTCAGTCTCCTTGGAAGAATCGTGGAGTCTAAGGTAATCTACATGCCGCCCAGTTGAGAGCCGTGGTGATTCTGGCTAATGTTATTTTAAAATGAATGATCTGTGATTTACTTTCAAGTGTGTGAGATGTCCAGGTCACCAGCACAGACTTGGCACAGCATTATTTATCAGAACCAGATTCCAGCAAATGTAAACCTCCGAAAAATGTGGGGTTTTCTCCTTCAAATTCTTTGTGCTGTGATAGCAGGGCAGAGCCATCCAGGAGGTAATTATGCCACTGTTTATGGGTTTCTGCTCCAACACCACTTTGTTTTCCTCATTCCACTTGGTGACCAAAAAAATAATCATTTAAAATATATTAAAATATAAAACCTACCCTATAATAACACTCGATGGCTCATCATGTGATAAAAATGCTCAGGGGCACCTTTCATCTAAGGACTCCACAGAGCTTTATATACTCATTAACTCACAACCCATCTGTTTTGTTCTGTTTTATAGCAGAGAAATGGAGGCACCATGGAAATCACACAATATGTTGGTGCCATGGCTTGATGGGGAATGCCTCAAACTCCGAGCATTCAGCCTGCTCATCTTGACTTAATATGAGCTCCTCATATACAAGGAGCAGGAAACATAATGGCTAACGTCACTGAGAATGTATTAAGTTCCAGCTTCCATGCTAATACATATGAAGATATGCACTTGCTCATTGTACAGCTTTGCCAATTTTAGGCAGTAGAGGCTGTTATAATCAGATGGAAATGCTGAGGACCGGAGATGTTAGGTCATGTGCCTCAGGTTACAGTAAGGATGGAGCATGGGTTATGTTATCACAAACTGTGACATCACCTCTCAATGCAACCGAAGGCTTTTTAAACATACTAGAGCTTCAAGATTACAGGAACCACAGCAATTTTGCTCTGACATGTTTGAAAGTTATTTATCAATGCAAGCAAACAGAAATTGACTCTGGCTACCATAGAGGAATGGGGAGGTTTTGGTGGGATTGGACAGAAGTCCTGACAGATTCCAAGTTGAGATGAATAGCTGGGGGAAGAAGGGAGCCAAGGAGTAGCGATTAGTGAACAGCCTACCTCCACAGCATCGCCACCAAGGGAAGGATCTCGAGTTCTCTCTGAGGCCCAGGACCAAGCTCACTGATCTTGGATCACATACCCACCACTAGCTGTGATGGCCCATGCACAGGGAGGGATGGGCACAGGAAGCTTCACAGCACCCGGTGGAGAGGAAGCATTCCTCGTGGTACCAACGTGGCTGTGACTGGGGGCTGTCAGGTCACTATTCAACAAGATATTCCTGAGAGTGAGGGATAATTGGAGGCAGGCATCCGAGATCGAGCAGGATGAGGCAAAGGAAATAAGTCAAATGGAAAATACAGACGCAATATCATTTACTAGTTCTTTGAAGGGCATGTGAATAGAAGCTCTCTGTGGCTTTTCCAGCTTTAAGATTCACTGTGTGTGGAGGAGTTAAATGTACTCAGAGGCATCAATCACACAGCATGAGGGAGCTGTTTTCCGGGTGACCAGTAAGCCTTCTCCTGACCTCTAGTTAGAATGAAGAGGTAACTGGAGGTCTAGTGTGCCCTCTCATGAACTAACTGAGAGAGACTCAGGTCAGCCCTGGCCCCTGGTCTTCAGCACACACTTGGGGATCTGACCCTGCTGTCAGGACCCTATCTGTCCCTAGCACTTAACTGTTGCAGATTTGGATCAGATGCTGGCTTTTTGTCATTGAAATCCCATGCTGGTGGTCCTCTTCCATTTGACTTTCCCACTGAGACCCAGCAGCTTCTGGCTCCTGGTTTTCTCCTATAGGCTCTGTGACAGCCACTTTAGAATCTAGACATTTTAAACACAATTTCAAACCTCCAAGGGGAAGAGATGGAAATAAAACTAAATTGTATACTTTAAATTTAGGCCTTCCTGGTTAATAGCCAAGTGGACACCCTACTGGACACTTCCCGGTGTCTTAGCAAATGGTTGACTTTATCTGGACTCTGGGCCAACTCTTCCAGCCTCAGACTCTGTTCTCATCTCTAAATTGTGACAGTATTCCCTGGTCATGAGAAATTTCAGATGAAAGTGTACTGGCGTGTGTTAGCTCACAGGGCGAGGCTACACTTCTCAAAGGCCTTCCAAGATGCTTTCAGACACCGAGTCACAGCACGGTCACCACAGCGTCACAGTTGGTATTGCAGAGCACTTAGGAGATGGAAATGTTCATGCTGGCAGGAGGATGAGGTGGTCAGTGGGAGATGTTTACAGCATGTAGGTCTAGTGGCCTTTAAATGTTCACTTAGGTACCAGCCACTTCATCTCATGGAAAAGTGACTCTGTTCCATATAGAAGATGACCTGTCAGCTGGATTCTATTCATGAGCCAAATAACAACAACAACAAAAAAAATGTAGACATATGGCTGATATAAGCAGAAAAAAAGAACAGTCCAGTGGCATCTCAGTGAGCTTCAGTGTCTATCAGCCCCAGCTAATGGACACACCCAAAGCTGGACATCACATCCTCAAATTTATTTTAAATTATAAAATTAAGTGGTTAGTATGTACTAAACCTTGTTCTAAGATTGTTACATATGACAATTCCTATACTCTTCACAGCAAGTCTGACAACTCTAACCAATGACAAGTCTCCAAGTTCCATAGTTCTAACCAGTAATGGGTTTCTAGAGTACCAATTCTGCTCCTCCAGCTTGACTACTGACAGTCTGGGAAAACTTCATCCGGTGCTGGCAGCTCTCCTTGACAGTTATCCCACTGTCCTGGCATTTCATTGAGTCTCCACTGCAACCCACAGATCATCCTCATGGCTCCATTGGGCTTTCATGCACTTCCCATGGCCATTTCCATAAAACAAAACCATGTTGCACATCCAGTGACCCTCTCTTTCCAGTATTTGTTATAATCCATAAGACCAGGTGGGCTACTAACCTGTTAATCTGGGGAAACAAAGCCAACTTTGAAGAGCAGGAAAGCTTCAACATTCAGCCCCCCCCTACTTCAAAAGATTCTGCATTCATCCTTCTGTCTAAAAGCAGATCACCTGGCCCAATTATAATGGTTGCAATCTCCCAAACAATTGCAGCTGAATAGGCAGCAGGTTCAGCCCAAAGATTTCATTTCTTTCTGTGCCATCTCCACCTGCTCATACTAGTCTATTTCTAGACAATGCAAACCTGCACAAGTTCTCAGGACACAGGCAGGCAGAACATAGCAAGTTTCTCACACAAACTGCTTCTAGGCCAATCCTGACAAAGTTCTTTCTTGTCTTGGTGACCAGTAAGCCTTCTCCTGACCTCTAGTTAGAATGAAGAGGTAACTGGGATGATGCTTGCTCTTAGAAGCCATAGTTCTTACTGCATTCAGGTCTTTCCAACTCTGACCAGAATCCTTCAAGCTGTAATTAGAGCACTGAAAGTTTCTGTTAGGTCAAGGTTTCAAATCCTTCCACATTCCTTCTACAAATCTTTTCCAAAAGGCCAAAGCCACAGAATTGGGGTTCTAGCAGCAAAAATCCAAATCCTCAGTACCAATTTAACTGTTGGAGTCAGATTCTTGTTGCTGGCACAAAGAAGTCAACCAAAAGCAGCTTGTGGAGGAAAGAGTTTATTCTGGTTTACAGACTAGAGGGGAAGCTCTGTGATGGCAAGGAAAGTGAGGCTGGACATCACCTGCTGGCCAATATCAGGTGGACAACATCAGCAGGACAATGTTCCAAACATTGGCACGGGAAAGCTGGCTATAACATCTTTAATTCCCCAACAATACATCTCCAACAAGGTTACAATTTCAAACTTGCCATCAGTTGGGGATCAAGCATTCAGAACACATAAGTTTATGGGGGATCCCTGGATCAAACCACCACACACAGCTTCCAGAATGCTTTCAGGGATTATTTTAACCATTGTAACAAGACTGAGTGGAGTGGTGCTAAAACAGCCTCCATAAACTGATTAGCTGACTTGAAAGGTTTTTTTTTTCTCTCCAGAAATAGGTCTGTACCTTTGAGTAAATTTCTCTTTAACTAGGTATAATCTCAGCCTCCCTGAGCCTCACCAATCTGGGGGATCATGGAGATCACTGCAGCGTTTGTACTCATGCTTTCCAGATGGTGCCGATCACCCTCACCCAGTTCAGAGCTACAGCTCCCAGGGTTTTTTGTGGTGCCTCCCATGGGTGTTCCTCAGTGTGCCCCCTGTGCTATCCAGTGCTCTGCTGGGCTGCTGTCCCGTGATTGTCTAGGGTAAAGTGGGTGAGATCAAAATTTACCTACTGAAATTGATTCCAGACACTAGGAAGCATTGCTCAGAAGCCAAGCTATTGTATGAGTGAGAAGAACAGATTCTTCCTTGCCCGAAACCACCAGCCCTGTGACCAAGCTGCTAAGTATGCCATGCTATTTCCAGTCAATTTCCAAGAAGCAGGAACTTTCTAGAAAGTGTCTCCCAAGTTCCCAGTACCATAGGTGGTATCCAGAGATAGGCATCCTGAGTTTGAGAATGTCCCTGGGACGTGGAGGAAATGGGGTGCTAATAGAATGTATATAAAATTTTCTGGGGAGAAGATTCATTTCTTTCCATATGTTCTCAAAAGGTTCCATGAGCCACATAGACTAGGAACCATCTCCTCCTTGAAGACTTCAGATCACTGAGGCTTGGCAGCCTAATCTTTAGGTCCAGATTCAGGCAACACCCTGTCCCCTCTCCCAGCTGGCCTCAGGAGAAGTTTCACGGAGAACTCACCTCTGTTTCCTCCAGAACAGGAGACAACACCCCCCACCTGCTGTGTCTCTGTCTGGCCAGAGGCACTGGCCTTCCTGATGCTGAAAAATATTAACCACCTGGTTCCCTTCCCCCAAGCTAAACATCCACCTTAGAAGCCAGATCTTGATCTGAGTTTTGGGCTTCTCCCATCTTGGGAACTAGCCTGGAGCTCTAGGTTCCCTTCTTCCTATTACAAACCTTTTCTTTCAGAGCGGTCTCCATGGTGGTCATTTCCATTCTAACATAATCAGGCTCTTCTCACTCTCCAGGGTCTTGGCAGGCCCCTGGGCTTTGGGACAGGAGCGTGTGAGAGACGTCCATTATCTCTATTTTGCAAACCAATTCCTCCTTCTCCCATTCTCCAAATATACTCAAGTCACCCAAATCCAGCCAAAGACTACAACTTCATAAGACACCCTTGCTGCAGGAGTCTAATTAAATGGAGCGAAGGCAGGTTTGCACATCTGATTGCAGCACTCCTACGTTTGTAGCAGAGGCTGTATTGGCATTTGAAAACAGCCTTGGAGAAAACAAATCCATTCTCTTAGAGAGAATGACAACTTCTGGGGAAATAGTAGGAGTGGTAACGGAGAGAATTGGTTTAATTCATCTTACCACCATCTGCATCGCCTGGGAACAGGTAAAATGACTAAATAAGATGTCTCATTTCATCTTTGTGATTCTCATGTTCAAGCCAGGAGGAATTGATGACACAGCAGAAAGAATATGAACAAGGTTTGAACTCCTGGAATTCAGAAACACACCACCAGAGGAGCCTTGACAATGAACTCTTGGGGACAGGTTGGCACTGCTGTGAAGGTTACTCTGATAGGGACCACTATGAGGAACAGTGTATTAACATGAAACCTGTGGAAGAACTCTCTCTGTACTTGTCTAATTTAGGTTGATATATATTTAGTTCTACCGTTTTCTAATTTTTTGCTCCAAAGTGGTTCTGCTAATTAAATGGCCTATTTACCTTTTCAGATAACGTTCATGTCCTAGAACATTCCAGTTTGTTTCAAGCATCCTTGGGGCCAGCAGGAGACTGCTCCCCATTTGCTTGTAGGGGCAGCAAAACCACAGGCTTGTGTCTTCCTCTGGCTCTGGCTCTTCTTGCTGTAATGGCTTCCATCTGGTCCCAGGGGAAGGCACAGAGAAAGGCATTGCATTCTGCAGAGGCTGGAGCAAGGTTTCACACTGATTATTATGATTAGAGCCAAGCACATTTGCAACTGCTCCAGACTGGTCCCTTTATTGACTGAACTGTCCCGAGGAGGGAACTGTGCCAGGAAAGCAGGCTTCCCAGCAGCGATGCCCTGGCAGTGAAAGCAGTACCCACCCCCTGCTGGCAGGAAATGGCTTCTGATCTTCCTAAATGCCAAATTGGTCTAGCTCCTAAGGATTGTGACTTAGCCTAAATTGTCAAGTTCCAGCATCGCCTAATAGCTGAGCTCCACTGCCTGCATTGGCTTTTAACGAGCACGGTTTTACCTATTCCTCCAGAGCGGGAGAGTAGACCAGTAAGTGTGTGGCCTGGACACCGAGTGGGGCAAATTCACAGGTCTCGCCTAGCCAGCCAGCCCCTCAGCTGCGCTCTTAGGATCCCCATAGCTGCTTCACCTATGCAGAGACAGCAAGCAGCTCACACCCAAGGGCTTTCATGATCAGCTTAAAACCTGCTCCCCTCCCTCACCTGGTGGCACTCCCAGGGAGGGCTTGCCTTCAGGGTGTGCAGGAATGAAAACACTTGCAGGGCACATCCATTTCCTCTTTGTTTCTCTTGTTAGTGGGCCATTGGGTAGTCTAGGAAGACAGCTCTTGGTGAACAGGGTTGTGTTTCTGTCTGCAATGTATATTTCTAGATTCACTTTGGAGAATGTAACTGATGCCAAGAAGGAAGTCATCCATACATTTTCCTGAGATATTCATAGTTGGAACACAAGATTTTAATGAGTTAGCGATGCTTCTACATGAGAGAAAATCCTTGGCCAAGCATCTGTGTTTGGCTAACATAATTCAAAAGACAGAATGAAAAAGTAGGCATTTTCATTCTTGCTTTCATAAATATGATCTCAGCTGGGCTGTTGTTGTCTTTGTGAGGGTGTGGGTTTCTGTACAGTGTTCCCCTTGTCCCAGTGTATGGAATCTGATGATAATGACATGAGGTCTCAGAAAGGAAATGAGATGACATTAGTACACAGGAGCTGGTAAAATACACTGTTCAGGTCGTGTTGTGGTTTAGACTAACATTGACAAAGCATCTCCAGCATCGTTGTGATTTTACTAAGTATAAAGGTCATACCCCCCATCACCCAAAAGGTATAGCAAATGTATCTAATGCAGCCAAATATTGTTATGCGATCTAGAAGCTATCACAGCTTGAACTTAACCCATATTAATATCCTGTACTGATTTTTGAGGCCACCCATATCACTATAAATGGTGAGACATTATTCTAACCTCCTGGTTTAACAAATTATTCTGCCACAGTGGGAATATTTAAATAATTTTAGGAGATTAACTTCTAGAGTTTATTGTTTTCCATGTGAAGTCTAGTAATAAATGATAGTGCTTGTCTTCCCCAGTCCTCGTGAACACAGGGCCAGCTGTCAGCTCACATGGTCCAGAGCTCCACACTCGGGTGGAATGAGCAGATGATTTAATTATGAAAAGGAAGGCATCATTTAATCACAGTATCTTTCAGTCTCCTGCCACTCACATACCTAGGAAGCTGCTTTCTTTTTCCTCTCAGCCTGAAAGACATGTTTTGCCCTCAAGGAGAAATGATCTGGGGTGTCAAACCGTCTTGTGTTACATTTGTGGTCTCTCTTCGTCTCTCTGTAATCACAGGGTCTCAGACGCTTTGATGGTGATTGGCAAAGTCACCTGATGAGTCAATATTTTGTTTTCCTGTCAATATCAGGCTCACCATCTGAGAGTCTGATTCAGTTGATCTGGTGCTGAGATGAGGCTTTGATATTTTTTGAAAGCTCTGCATGTGATCCTTAGGCAGGTTGAGAGCCAGGGCATTAAGCTCATCTTAACAAGTCAATTCAAGTTAAAACAAATCAGAACAAATCCATTCAAGTTAAAACAAGCAGGCAAGTACATTAAAAAGGAACCCACTGCCCAGCAATTGACTTTGCTTTCTTTGTGGTTCTTCTTTTTTTTCGGGGGGGGGGGATTGGGGGAAGTGAGGGTTTGATTAATGTTAGGATACACTCAGTCCAGTGCCTGGCATTCATTAGTTTGCAGAGTGAATTAGGAAGGTGGTGATTTGTTTTCATACCAGGACAATGAATGATTCAGGAAACTTTTCCAGAAATTACTTTTATCTTCAACTTACAAACACTATGGAATACCTGTGGGGAAAAAAATGCTACTGAGCAACTAAAATAGACAAAACACCAAGAATGATTGGAGTATACTTTATTCCTGGGAGCACCCTTCTGGCTGCTCTGGGGCCACCATTACTGTTTTACACACACTTATAACAGCATTTCCTCCTCTAGCTTTTCCATTCATAGAAACAGAGGATGAGCAGTGACTGCTTTGCAATGTGACATTACAGAGAAATGATACAAAGGAAACAGTGGCTCTCAGAAGATCTTAAGGTCTGGGACTATGGAAGATGCAGGTGCCTAGTTGTACATAGAGCATCTCTGGTTTTATGCCTGTTGCACATCAGGATTCCTTGGCACAAGGTACTATGGGCATGCCCTGGGATGGCAAAGGTGAACAAAGGTATTCAGGAGCTCTGTCTTGAACCAAGTGTTCGTGCTCTTGAGATGTTAAAATTGTTGTAATATTATGCTAGCAATCCTGGCATACTTGGATTTTCTATGGTGGTCTTTATTACCCAAATTATTTTATACTTCTTCTCATGGAGGCACTATATTAGGCCATTTTTGTGCCTAAGAACTTTCTCTAGTCCACAAAATGTTCTATAATACTTCTTTATATTGCTACCAGAAAGATTTCCCTAAATGTAAACCTAATCATATTGCTCTCAATGATCCCAGCAGACCATAGCACTTAATCCAGAGGGCTATGTGTACAGGGCACTTCACACTGATGCACATGGACCCGCCAGACTCTTCTGGTCCCTCCAGCTTCTCATTTTCAGCTCCAAATTGCTCTGCCACTACCTGCACATTCTCTCTCACACCTCACAGCATCCCTCCTCTGTGAAATGTCTTCCTTCTTGACATTTGAGCCACCTCATTCTCCAGGAAGTTTTCTTGGCACCTGCTCACCCCACACTGTGGCCTCCCCACCCTTTGCTATTACTTTAGATTGAAATAACCTTGATATGTGTTTGTCTTCACAGGAATTTCTCTGCTCCATTCCCCTCAACCACACTCCCAGGATTTGAAATAAGCCCAATGTAGCAGCGATTCTTATCGAGTTAACAACAGACCAGTGTCTGACAGTGACTGTGGGATGGGAGCTAAGTGGAAAGTTCTTTTCCATTCATTTTCTCAATTTATAACTCAGATGTCATGTCTCAGCATGTACTCTCTGTGTTTCTATTTGATCTCCACAACACATTTTGGCATATGGAGGACAGTGGTATTATTCCCATTGTATCTCAAATCTCTTTAAGGTTATCATGCCCAATGAGTTTAGCTTTGGTCTAAAATTATTAATTCAGTATCAATTTTAATTTAAAATTGGCTTTTTAATTTTTATTTTATTGATATCTTTATTATCCATAATTACATACACTGTATAAGCAAATATTATGATGGCACCATTTACCTCCTCTCTGTCCCCAACCCACTGAGTTTCCTCCTTGTTGGGCATCAGTCCATAACCACGTCTTCTTTCTATAGTTATATGTCATCAACATATATGCTACTAATGATGGTATCAACAGTGAACTTGATGATTCTAGCTAATGTATTAGTCTTGAGAAGTTAGGACCATGTGGTGGTTTGAATGTAAACTATCCCCCATAGCCTCATGAGTTTGTGATTAAGCCTCATACTTGATTCCCTAGCTGGTAGAGCCTTTGGGAGTGTATTAGTCCGGGTACTCTAGAGGAATAGAACTGATGAAATGAATTGTATTGAAAACAAATTTATTGGATTATCTTAAAGCATTCCAACAATGACAGTCTTCAAAAACCCAGGAGCAGCTCAGTCCATGTGGCTGGCATGGATACCTCAGGAGTCAATCCAGCACTGAAGGCTGAGGGCTGTCTGGAAAGCCACTGGAGTGGCTAAAGTCAGTCCACACTCTAAGGCTGGAAAAACTGGGTTCTAATGGCAACCAACGATAGCCAAACAGGAGAGATGCATGTAAGCGAAGGCACTCACCAGCAAGCAGCACTGGCAGCTAGGCAGGAGTAAGGGGCTCTTTCCTCCCAGAGCTTCTTTATATAAAGCCCGTCATGTGGGAGGGTCACCTGCTCTGGGGGAAGGGCTCACTCTGGAGGAAGGACTTCCTCCTTCACTCAATCTTTCATGGAAGCAACCTCAGAGACCTGCCCAACAGGAATGTCTGTGGCTTTCTAATCAGATCAAGTTCACAACAGAACTTAAGCATCATAGGGACATAGAGCCTTTGGGAGGAGGGATGTTGCTGGGGGCAGATCTGAGGCTTTAAATAAATTCAGCCCCACTGGGTGATTATAGCCAGCTCACTCCCTCTCCTTCCTGCCTGCTGTGTGGTGCTGTGACTCCCAGTTGTCTGCTTCTCCATGCTTTCCCTGTCATAATGAAGCTTCTCCTCAGAACCATAAACTGCAATAAACCCTCCTCTCTGAGCTGTAGAAGGTAACTGCTACAGACCATAAATATTCACTGTTGGGAAAAGGTTCCATTCAAACATTTGAACAAAACCAAGAGAAATATAAAGGAGCTATAATTCTTGTATATGAAAAATACCTATGTTAGACATCTGTTCTTTTGATTTATTGACCAAATTTCATCAGAAAAAATATTACTATAATAGTAATGCAGGATTTGGGGGCTCAGAGGGGTCCCCCAGATTTATGAACCTCAAATTTTTGGGTTCTTTACTGATCTTTCATAAAATATAATAAAGTTGAATTCAAGAAGGACAAATTATGAATTATTAAGTTTATTTGGGGAGAAATCACAACTTGTGGAGATTTTTGAAGGGTACTTGGGATCTGGGAAGGAAGACTAGAGCATGTTTTCATGTGGAAAACATATTGAAGAAAGATGGAAGTTTAGGGAGAAACTGAACTAAGGCTGGGAGCTGTGGAGAGTTTCCAGGGAAGGGGTAGAGTGGGGCCACAGAATGCGGAAAGCTCTGAGGAAAGATTAGATGGGGTCACAAACATGTGGAAGGTAAAACCTAGGACCGAGTGTAGGAGAACTTAGAAGAGATACACAGGGCATTCACCATGTGCTTCCCCATCGAGGGAAGCTAAGGGGAAGGTTAGCGAAAGAACCCAAGTGGTAGGTCTGAATGGAAATCCAAGCATGGTGGGTTTAGAGGCCACAGGAAGGTTGTAAATAGAGCTAAGTGAAAACCTCATGGCAGAGAGGAGTGGGGAGGCTGGGATTAAGAGACAGGTTTATGTTTCCCCTCCCCACTCAGCCAGGATGCTGAGTGGGGATTGAAAGCTCACACTCATGTGGGGGTCCAGGCCACACAGGATGAGAGCTGATCACAGGAAGATTCAAGGAAGGCAAGAGAGCAAAGGCCAAGAGAGCAAGAGGGGGCAGGGCCACCACCTTATAGTATAGGTTCAGACAGGCAGGAAAAAAATCGGATTGGTTAATAAATCTGGAGGATGGATTCCAGAATCCACCCACAACTGGGTCACCTGGGGGAATAGTGTGCTAAACTGTGGACAGCAGGGGTTTGTTGTAGATCAGTCTTGGTCAGTTCTGCCAGGATGAGATGGCATGTGGAGTGGCATCTCCTGGTTTCTTCTGGACCTCAGTCTCTGACTAAAACTGCCTAAATAAGCTAAGTTCCTTCTATTTTCCTTCAATAGCAGGAGAGATTCCTGAAAATATATTTTGGATTACTCTCCTATCTTTCTATAAATCCATGATTTTCCTTGTGTGCAACGATGATGGGTAAGTTAAAGAGATCTAGTCTTGTCAACCATGTTGAGTGTATTAGTCAGGGTTCTCTAGAGGAAACAGAGTTGATAGAATGGATTATAATAAAAGGGAATTTCTTGGGATAGCTTATGACAGTCCAATAGTAGCAGTCTGTAGGCCCACAGGTAAGGAACCAGTAGCTGTTGAGTACGTGTAGATGGATGTCTCAGCAGTCCCAATCCAGCCCAGAAGGCCTGATGAATCCCTGGGGAGCAGCTGCTCTTCAGTCCAATATGTGAGGCCGAGGAAACTGGCTTCCGATGTCCAGGAAGGGTAGGAGAGCAGGATGCGAGTGCAAGTCACGAACAAGCACCAGCAGCCGGGGGAGGAAGAACGTCCCCTTCCCCTAAGCTTCCTTATATTAGTCTCCTTCTGGAAGGCCCACCCAAGATTACTATGGATTAGCTCAAATTGACAAATTTAACCATCACAAGTCTTCTTCAAAATCCCAAAAGGAATTTGTCAATCCTTCCTGCAGGCAAACTCAGAGACCTGCCCAAGATTATTATGGATTATTACCTTGGTCAAGTTGACAAATAAACTTAACGATCACAGTCAGTAACCCTAATTTTTCTAGAACTGCAGCCTTAGAAGCTCAAGTTTGTAACAAACACAGCCCCTTTATTTTTAGAGATAACTTTGTTTCACTTTTTATCTTGACTCACCTAGATCTTCTTCCATATTACAAACTACTTCTGATTTTCTTTCTCATAAGTAAGAGCTATTGTAGGATTTTGTTTGCAAGAAAAACAAAAGCAAATTGATTCTCAGAGTATTCAAAGCCCTTCTGGCTTGCTGAAAAGTGTTTCTTTGCAGATGGACCTCCTCAGATACCAAATCTGCAGTTTAGTCTCAATAGAATCTCTGCAAATGTTTATTGCTTTGATCTGGACTTCAGATGCAGCATTGTTTAGACTCATCTTCGAGGTGTCCTTGGGCCAATAAATCTCTCTTCAATTTCACACTGGGAGGCACACCTGCTAAACTGAAGATTTCTGGGATTCACTCATACCTTCCTGAATAATAATCTCTCAGGAGTGGGAAACCTATATTTTAGCATCCTCCCCTTCCGCTGCAGATGACTCTCCTACACACTACCCCTTGAAGATCTGTGGTTCACGCTATGCTTTCCAACTACCACTGTGAAAATGAACTCCATTTCTTTGTTGACCACAGACAAAGGAAACCACCACTCCATTAGGAAAGAGCTGTTTTCTGCCTTCAAATCAGAGGTGCTGTTTGACTCTCATTTGATTGCTTCTAGTGTTTAACTGCCCACTATACTGATTAAAAAGTGGGACCAGTTACACTGGGGATTCTGAGTGGGAATTAAAGGTATCCTTTTGTTTTAACAGAGTCAAGCAGTTGATGACCACAGTCCTCATGATACTATATCTTGGAAGATTCTCCTCATACCAGAAACCATAAGAAGGGGTTTTCATCTTTGAAACTAAAAATCAAAATGCAAAGTGTTTCTTCACTAGGGGCTTTTTCCTGTTTATCATGCATGCTTGAGTTTTAATGTTCAGCCTTATCTACCATGTGTTTATATTTAGTGGAAAGTGAAATACTCATTGGCATCCAAATAGTGAGTTCTCCTAGGGAGGACATCTGGATGGAAATCTGACTCACTCTTTAACAGGAATGAAGTTATGTTTTGCATCATGATTTTATCATTTGAACCTTGTGGATGAAATGCTGTCAGTTCTTCTTCAACCTCAATATCTATTTGTATTTCACATAGTTGGTGCTTAATTTTATTTGCTTATTAGAATTACCATGTGAGTTGAATATCACTATATATTTCAAATGATATAAAAATAGGAAAGTGACATAAACTCTTTATGTGCTATAGAATCATAGACAATGTGTACATGACCAGAATTTGAATTCAGATATTTTGAGTTCAAATTATGTACTATTCTCAACTATCTTAGCTTAATTTTGCCTTTTCACTATAGTGAAAATGAAAACCAGGTGCTTAATGGCAAGTTTGTCCAATCATCTGCAGATGAGTGACTTCTTAAGCTGAAGAATGTGGCATGAAGGTATTTCTCTTGCCCCTGCAGAAGGAATTCTCTCTGACAACCAGAAGTTTGGTGCACTTTGAGCACTGAGCTGAGAGTAGAGGACATGGTATTGTTACTTGGCTTTTAGAAATTTTGGCCAAAGAAATTAGGATGACTCCCCAGTGCACCCCCTGCACTGTCATTACCCTGATGAATTTCCCCATGGAGCTAATTACTTGGAGGAAGGAAGGAGGTGAAGAGGAGCATCCCCCATGGAATCTGCTGGCTTACTACACAGCTTCTTCTGAGCTCACCAAGGCACCAAGCTGGTATTTTTCCAAACAGTTCAGTTACCTCTGTTATAAAGGGCAATCCTAACAATTACGGATCTGAGGGAAGGAACCATGTTTGGGCCAGAATTCCACAGCAGACTACAGAGGTAAAAGGATGGTCTTGGCTTGGTTCTTGAAGATGCTATTCTTACACAGGCTGTATGTGTTGATGCTGACCTCATCTGTATCTATCAGACAGCCTCTGGCTACTGTCCCCTTCCCATGACCCATCTTTCTAATGGCACCTCTGACAGTGAGTGGGTGCTCATTTCCCCAAATATTCCAAATGCAAACTTTTCAGTGATTTTTATTTTACTCTGTGAATCTTGACATAACAGGAATCCCACCTTATGCATTATTAGCATGAGCTTTTTTTCATGCATTTCTTTTGTTCTTCTTCAACACATTAACTATGGTGTCATTTTCCTTAAAGTACTTTCTGAGAGAAAAATTCTAGATAACCATATCTATGTCTGCTATGGAAAATCATAATTAGGACAGAGAAGGAAACAACCAGGAGTATGCATTTCATGCAAAATACGAATGAAATTTTGTGGGCTTTTTTCCCTAGTAATTTAATTCTGTTCAACGCGCATCAATGGAAGTTGAAGTAAAAGGCATCCACTCTGTTCCTACACTGCTCATATATCATATTACTTAATGCCAATTCTTTCCTCTGGTAATTGGTGAATGTACTTCACAGTATGCATTTACAAAACTCATTATTTAGTCTTTAATACCCAGGAGATAGCTTTTCTGATGAAGCACCATGGCCTCTGAGGTGAAGGGGAATACTCCTGAGAAAAGAGCCGTGAAATTTGGCAAACAAAAACCTAGGCTCTACCCAAATGTGAAGTTTGGAAAATCAACAAGTAATCTTTTAGCATAAATACATCCAAACTATTGCATACTTGTTTATGGGGTACACATATGCTATGTGCAATATCATACTCAAATAATTAAAAGTATTAGGGGCTTGGGGAGCTGGCTTAGCAGGTAAGAGCACTTGCCATGCAAGCATGAGAGCCGGAGAAGGCCTGACTCCAGTACCCCCGAAGCAGATGGGTGAGGCTACGTATGCCTGTGACCCCAGGGACAGAGCGAGCTGAGACTGGAGAATCCCTGAAGCTTGTTGGTCATTCAGTCTGCCTGAAAAGGGCAGCTCTGGATTTAGTGAGAGACTTGTCTCAAGGAAACATGTGGATGAGTGATGAAGGGGCCACGTTCTCTCTCTCTCTCTCTCTCTCTCTCTCTCTCTCTCACACACACACACACACACACACACACACACACACACACAGACACACACACACATGCACACAATTATACTAAACATTTGTTTTATATTTTAAGTTCAAACTTAATTGTGTATTTTATATTTTCCCTGGCTACCTTCCAGGAGACCAGGTGTCAATTTCTACAGCTATTATAACCTATGTCAGAGGAAGCAGCAAGCGTTCTTGTTCTTGCTTGTTTGGTTTGCTTTTGGCTTTGGTTGTTAGAAGCAGGTCTGTGTAGCTCAGGCTGCTCTCACCACATAGCCAAGGATGACTTTGAACTGACCTCAAACACCTGATCCTGTTACCACCTTCCAAGTGCTGCGATGACAGCGTGCATACCACACTGAGCTGCGCTGCGGCATGGTTCCTCTGTTTGTTTTTTCAACTTTTACAATTGGAAGATTATAGTAGCAATCTTTATCTTCCAGAAATAGCGTGTGAAGAGGCCTTAGTTCAAAAATGTGTATTCCCTTGGGGCTGACCCAATCTGACATCACGGTATCAGGGAGGATAATGAGATGTATCTGCTTAATGGTATTTCATAAATCACTGCTCAAAGCTACTTGTGGCTTCTTTAGGAGGCATGAATCTTAATTAATTGCTATTCTTTAGAATTTCCTCCCTGAGGTGATTTAAAAATCTGAGCTCTATAAATCTAATCAGTAAACCTTGGGTCTATTAAAATACTGATATTTGAAAAGTTCTGAGGATTGCAGTAAGCTTCAGTGAAACATATGATAAGGCAAGATAAATTAAATATAACTGAAGCCCATTAAAAAGAAGTTCTCCAAAGTGTTAAAAACAATTCTTATAACCATGATCGCCTGCCAATCACATCTCAAGATCTAATCATGGTGAGTTTAAATAATATTGGTTAGAATTATAATGAGTTAAATTAGAAACAAGTAACAAAACAAAATTTGAATGCCAAACTGAAATTCTATTAGACTCTAAAAGTAATTGTATATAAGCCTAATATTAAGGTCAACAATTTTCAAACAGTTGCATAAAATCTTTGATAAGGAAATCAATGGTTATGCACCACGACTATTCTGCCATCTACTGGCTTTAATTAAATGGTCCCTCCCCATCCCATTCGTCCAGTTTGAAACTGACAGATAGAGAGGAGGCTAAATTTGAGGTAGAGTGTAGAGGGGCCAAAGAGGGAGGGGGAAGGGAAACAAAAAGTTATCTTAAAATACCATAATAAAACCCAATTCTTTATATGTTAATAAGCTTAAAAAATTTTAAAAAAATACCTGACAGGTTTGAGTATAATGTGGAGTAAAGGATTCTGTAATAGTTTTGTTATTTCTCTTAAAATTATTTAGCAGTGGAATTGATTTAACAACGGTGGCACATTCTTTATCCTTCATAGTTAAGAACTGAAGTCTCATTTTCCTTCTTTAATTCTGGATTGGTACAATGCAGGATCAGTGCACATACTGGCAGTTTCTGGACAATCTCATGAAGTCTTTTGATTTCCAGCCAGGCCTCTGTGGAACTACCAGAGACAACAGGAAAGATGCTAGAGAGGCCACAGGCAGGCCCTCTGGTGGACTGTCCCAGTGGACCCCAACCATTTAGTCATCTGTGTCACTGTAGTCATGTGAGGGAAGCCATTTGACCTCCCAGCTTGGTTCAGCTGCTGGCTGAATATTGTCAAGGGAATTCTATTATTAATACCTAGTCAAACCCTGCTGGAATTCCTGACCCATGAAATCCTGATGTAATAAAGTGGTTGTTATTTTAAGCCACTAATTTTTAAGTAGTTTGTTGAGCAACAATCAATCACCACCACAAATAGTCGAACAATGATGTATTAAGCTTTAGACTTAAAAAGTAATAGAATGAAAGTTGATAATTAGGTGGAAAAAGAGAGCATAAACACCATGGACATAGATCAAATGTAAACTGGGGATTTAGAGGACTTACAGCAAGTTTTAAGAAATGAGAGTCACAATGTTTTAACAGGCTGCTCCTATGATTTTGGGCAAACTCAGCTTTGTCCCACCTGCTTAGAGCAGTAGAGTTCCCCTTACACAGATGCCCTGAACACTAATGACTGAACATCCATCAGCTATCAGTGAAAGTACAAAATATGTAAGAAGCCATCCTTGTTTCTGGTAAAACCCTCCCATCAGGTAATTTCAAATGAGAGAAGTCAGGCTGGAGAGATGGCTCAACAGTTAAAGGTGCTTGCTTGCAAAGCCTGATGGCCTGGGTTCAATTCCCCAGTACCCACATAAAGCCAGATGCACAAAGTGGCTCATGTGCCTGGAATTCATCTGCAGTGGCAAGATGCCCTGGTGTGCCCATTCCCTCTCTCTCTCTCTCTCTCTCTCTCTCTCTCTCTCTCTCTCTCTCTCTCTCTCTCCCTTTCTCTGCTTACAAATTAATAAATATTTTTTAAATTAGAGAAGTCTCAGGAGAAATATCAGGGAAGTACCTTTTTTTTTTACTTTTCGTACTTTTATTGAAAAGGTACATTTAAAAAAATACACAGACATTTTTACCATTTACAGATTGCAGATATAGATCCTGTACAAGCGCTCATTCATTCTGTTTTGTTCTTTCATGATACCATGTGCCCCTGGTATCACAAACACTCCAGTCTAGTTGACATCAGCTTAGAAAAGGGAGCATGGTGCATTACTTGTAACATATTCCGTGAACAGAAAGACAAGTTGTTCAATTACAATTATAAATCTTATATCTTCTGTACATTATTGCATCAGGAGCCACAGAGTTATGTAGCATAGTGACAAAGAAAACAAGTTAAAAATGAAGATCATTATATAGAAATACATGGATTCATTGTCATCTTGCAGAATGCACAGAAGGTGCAAAAATGTGCAATTTAGGAAGCTCTTTTTGTTGTTTTTTTCTAATACATTTGCTTAGCAACTCAAACCTGTGAGGAAGCTACAAAAATAAGTTAAACAGAAACAGCAAACAGGTAGTAATTATAGCTATGTTATATGGCTTTCTATTTTGTTTAAATATCTCCAAATAAAACATGAAATAAAGAAAATACATTATCTCTTGTTCTCGTAAAGAGAAAAAAAAATCCAAAGCTACTTGGCTTCCTAACAATTACACAGCAATGAGAAATGTTGAATTCAGACAAGAGTTACAGTCTAGTACTACACGGGATACAACAGTACTTGGGTCTAAAACAGTACACAATCCCCGTGGACAAGAGTACACCAAAAAGAAAACATTGTGATCCAAGGGGAAGATGGTACCCACAGTCAGCACTTGTGTCTGCCTTTTGTTCCACACTAGGATAGGCCCAGATGAATTTCAGTTATTTACAGACATCTGAGGAACAACCTCATGTTCAAGTCTGTCAGGAAAATATTCCATATCGTTCCTAAACCAGATCACACCCATGGAAAAAGAGAGATGGAAATTCTTCTTTTTCTGACCAATACGTGTTCAATAATCAAGTAGCTCAGACACACCAGGTGGATGGACTTAGGGCGGGAGGGGACAGGGAGATGGGTATGGCCCATGAAAGTGCTCTTGAACTAGCCATGTGTTTCTTTGGGCTCCTTGATGGCCTGTATTTTGTGGGTGGGTGGGGGGCTTCGAGCCACACAAAATGCTTACGGAAATCCTTCTGGCTTTCCTTGTGGACTCTGGGGGACCGGCTGGCAGACATCAGTAGGGGGCAAAGAGGATGGAGGTGGGCGTGGCACGGATGGGCCCATGGCCGGGTCTCAGCAGCGCGGGTGGGATGGCCGCAGCCTGCAGCAGCGAGGTGGACGGCCGTGGGGGCAGCGACAGCGCCGAGGACACGGCCGCAGCAGCCAGGGGCGATGACAGGAAGGCAGGCGTCAGAGGCTTCATCATGTCCTTCTGGAATGCAAGCTTTGCCTAAAGGAGAGAGGGCAACGGTGCCAGATGAGGATACTTTCAGAGACTTTCTCTAGTAAAGCACATATTAGAAACACCTTTGTTCTCCAAGTCAAGAAATGATGGTCTTCACAAAGCTGCCCTCAATGGCATAGCTTGACTTGCATTTGCTTCTATTTCAGTTTTTATATTCGGTTTTAGGTGCCAGATGATTGCCTGGACAGACACCAAGATGCCTGGCAGGGGGAAAAATACACCCAGAAGAATGCTGCGTAGGCAGGAGCTCAAACCAAAGCTCAAACTGGTCTTAAGGCATCAGGACTTAGACAGGTAGGTAGCTGAGGCTGGCCTTGAACTTGCCTTAGCCTCCTAGAGTGCAGGGATTACAGATGCAAGAGTTATTTTATTCTTGAGAAGCGTGCTCCCTCATATCACAAAACTGCATTGGGATTAGGTAACAGGATTAGGGCACTGGGAACCAACCCATGAAGAGTTAAAAACAAATTTACTGAATTTATAGATTATTTTTTAAGCTGACATAAATCGAGTTTGTATCATATGCAGGTCTTCCAAGAATTTCTTTAAAAGCAGTATCAGTTTACAATATACCTGAGCATCTGTGATTTGTCTACTTTGACATTTGTTCTATGTCTCTCAGACCAGCTCAGAAGAGGATTAAGAATGCTATTTGAGAAGCTGGGGAGATGGCTCAGTAGTTTAGGGCACTTGCTTATAAAGCCTGCTGGCCCATGTTAGAATATCTAGTACCCAGGTAAACCTAGCTGCACACAGTGGCACATGTATATGGAGTTGGTTTGCAATGACAAGAGGCCCATATTCTCTCTGGTCATAAATAAATAAATACAAATACTTTTAATTTGAAGAAAGTGTAAAGTGAAAAAATTAAAATAGATTTTAGGTTCAAAGGAGGGGCATTATAGTATACTATGAACAAAAAAAAGAGAGAGAAAGAAATAAAATAAATTTATATTTTTCTTACTGGTCACTTAATAAGTATTCCCTGAATAATTACAAGTGAATTGAATTCTGTGGGGAATGACTAAAAGTGAGCCAGAAATCTCTCCTTAAAGGAAATTCCAGGGTGGAGTCTTCCTGTGTTTTCTCTTGCAACCAAGAGGCACTGTGAAAGCTGTACTTTCTAGATGCAGGTACCACCTGCTTGTGGCCTCAGCTGGTGGCTTTAAGAGGCAGGAGGGAAGTGAAGCCACCGCATCATCGCCTCCAGCTGGCCTCTCTCAAGCTCCTTCTCAGACTGAACACCATGCTGGCCCAGCCCCAGGGACACTGTGAAATCTGCCCATCTGTGTATTTATATGACACCTAGTGCTGAAGTCCCTAGGTATTTTTTGCAAGAAAACGGAAAACAGTATATATTGAGAGCAGGTGAGACCAGCTGATTACCAACATGTCTGCCAGAATGAAAAGAGCAGAACCAACGCTGCTTTCTTGTACACACTTGTGTACACACACACACACACACACACACACACACACACACACACACACACACACCAGAAAATAGGATATTAAATTAAATAGATAATTTTTTTTTTCAGAAAAGTAACTCCATTTCCCAGGTTTGCCCCACTCAGGATTCCTCAAGTGATCTTTCACTTGACACCCTGAAGAAGGCGGACTTTGATAAGGCCTTCGTAACAAGCAGTAAGATAGTAGTTCTTAAGGAGGTTCACCTTTGCTTTCTTCAAGGTACCCTGGAGGAAAACTGAGCAGTTCTAACATTTCTGTTTATGGAGGTTATCTAAATTCTTAACTTTATGTTCAGTGGTAGAATTCTTTCCTGAAAGGTAAGAAGCCCTAGACCTAGATCACTAGCATATAGATATACATACATACATACATACATATATATATATATATACATAAAATATATACTTCTCCTCATGAGATTAGTCCCTTGGCCCTCATTACAACTCCTGCTCAATCTAGCCGCTAAATCCTGAAGCAGAGGGACAAGGGAAACTTACTGCTAAGATGCTGGGGCTCCGCTGGAGTTTGTTGTAGGGACTGTATTTCGGCTTCAGCGGTTTGCCTGCAACTCGGTCTTTATGCCTTCGGCTAGAAATGTGCTAGAAAAAAAGGATGATGCATTAGCTAAATCCCTGAAAGATACCTTTTCACAGACGGAGCTGATTCCTTCATTCTCACCTTCCAAGTTGGTTTGAGTGAAGCCTTTATAACTTCTTGGTGAAGACTTGCTCCTGCTTCTATTTCAATGATATTATTAAATAAATGTATTACAAAGGTCCTCTCCCATTCTCTGGAGTCTTAGCAGAGTTTTCCAGGATTGCCACCCTTACCCAGCAGCCTGTGTTCCCTGACCAGAACTTGAGTGCTTGGAAGACAATCTTCACATCTCATTGATCCTTGACCCTGCTGTGTTCTCTGCCCCTTGTGACTGCTGTGCCCACCTTCCTATCTCTAACACCCAGCCGGGAAGCCGACACAGGAGTAGATGCTCAAATATCCATAATGACTTTGTCTTTCACTTGTTGCATATAAAAATGTGCATGTATTAAAAAGGTTGGTAAATGTAGCTATAAGCACACAGAACCATTTGCAGATAAGACAGACAAGCGATGACCCCTCATAGCAGCATGCAAGTGTATGATTCCCGATATAGTACCTGTTTGAGTTGAATTTCTGAGTTAACGTGAACATCGCAGATTTCACAATGAAAGGTCTTGTTCTGTAGTCCTGACCCCTTACTGCCATTTTGCATCTTTAATCTTGACCCAGGTCTTGGATAGGACTTAATTGGACCAGCTCCATTACGGGCCTCAACCATGGTCTTGTGTTTAGATCCTAAAATGAAGAAGCATGCATTAACTAGCTGTGTAAGAACTATAGGTTTGGGGAGATGGCTCAGTGGGTGAGAACGCTTGCTGCACAAGCATAGGACCTGAGTTCAATCCCCAGCTCTGAGGTACAAAACTGGACATGGACACACATGCTTGTAACCCAAGGGCAGAGACAGGAGGATTGCTGGGACTCACTGGTAGTCAGTCTAACTGAAAAACCTTGTGAATTTTACGTTCAGTGAGAGACCTTGCCTCAAGGAGATAAAGTGAAGAGCAGGACACCTGACATCTTCCTCTGGCCTGGCTTCTGCATAGACCCATGGGGCTCACATATCTGCATATGTATGTGCATATAGCATATGCATCTGTAACCGGGTACTTGCAGTTCCCAGCTAGTCTCAAGGCACCTTAAAACTTAAGTATTTCTGGATCCTTGTCATAAAAATAAAGAGTTAAAATCACATACCACCAGATGATAAGGTTTAGTGGGAGACTTTATTTAAGAGGAGGAGAGGAGAAGCTACAGAGATCTCTCACCACAAGGTAAGGATAAAGCACATGGGGGAGGTGCTAGCCACATGGCTATGAAACCAGGGGATCTTCGCTGATCAGCCAAGTAAGAGAAAGAAGGAGAAATATAAGAAGGTTCCCATCGTGGGGACAAGAGGTCCATGTGGGAAAGAAAAAGCCCCAGCCCCTCACCATAAGCCCTGGTCCCTGTGGTGAGGGGACCTTACCTAAGCCTAGAGATTTAAATGTCTCTCTGCTGGCCAGCCATGAGGAAAAAGAGACCAGCCCTCCTTCTTCAGGTAATTATATCATCTGGCCCAGGTGAGCCAGAGAGATAGCTGGTTGCTCTATCTTTGACTAATCAGTTTCAGGATTAGGTTTGATCTCTAGTAAGAGACACCTCCCACTCAAGAGGAGGGGATCAGGTAAGGTAAGAGATAAGTGGGGTCTGCAAACACAAGACCAAGGACACTCCTGGTTACCTTTGGGGTCCCAGTCACCCTAACCTGTCACAGACCCAACCCCCCCCCATAAAACTAAAGGAAGCTCTTTCTTTTTTCCTCCTTCCCTTTTCCCATTCCTTCCTGAACTCATTGTGCAGCCCAGGGTGTCTTTGAATTCCTGATCCTCAGCCTCCAGTCCTACACCACCACACTCAGCCCATGCTTACACTTTCTTGTCATTACTTTTAAGAGTCGAGTGTGGATATAGTTACTTTCTCATTGCTGGGACATAACACTTGGCCCAAAGCAGCCAATGGGAGGAACATTTCTACTTTGGCTTACAATCTCAAGGGCAAGCTTCATGATGGCAGGAGAAGGCAAGCATGTCAAGAGCAGAGGCTAGAGATCACCTCTGCCAGATCAGGTGGAAACAGCAGCAGGCAGGGGACTGATACTGGCAAGACAGGGGCTGATCTCCTCAAGGTCCATCCTCAGCAATACACCTACTCCAGCAAGCCTCCACTTCCCAGATTGCCATCAATTAGGAAGTAAGCATTCAAAACACATAAGCTAATGGGAGACGTGTGATTCAGACCATGAGACTGAGTCATGTATTCTATGACGTTGGGTTACTGTCATTTATTCAGTCTCTCACTCCCAATGGACTTGCAGATTGCTTCCAGTGTCTTCTCTCATCAGTGTGTAGCACTGACTAATCCACACACATATTTAGCTTCATCTCTGTTATTCCATTAAAATGAGTTTTGGGAAGTATTAAATACTTTTGAGGAAATAAAGAATGTTTTATCCTTAATTTACTTTTGCTTTGATAATACTTTTCTGAAATCACTACTAAACAAAAACGTAAAGAAGACACTGAAGAAAGTTGGAGTCTGGATGATAGATGTGATATTCTGGGTTTGGTTATAACCATCATTTCAATTCCAAGGACAGCTGCTAACCTGTGTTGTGTGCCTCTAGCTGTGATAAGGAGTTCACAGCCACTTTGCATAGTGAACAGTAGAGCAATTTTTTGGCTTTTTCTTCTTCTGATTCAGTGGCAGTAGAGCCGGGATCTCCATTGGTGTTCTTGGAGGGAGAAGCAGCAGCAGCTCCGGGTGGCAGAGAGGCTGTGCCAGACTTGATGAGAAACAAGCTGCCCTCTGCGCCTGCTGGCTGGCTGGAACTGTTGGCTTTTGACTTCCCCTTGTCATCTAAGGGAAATAAAGAGAGAGTTATTGAAGCCTCACATATCACACAAAGAGATAAGACACCATAACAGAATTAAAGACAGATATTTGATTTCTATATCAAGTAGAAAAATCAACAAATATTCTTTTTAATTTAGCACAGCGGTTACTTCATAGCTTTTGATTTTTGAGTTTTTAAACAAAACTCTATCCCATCCTATTGACTTCTATCTTATGTCATGCCAAGATCATGATGGCATATAAAAATGACTTTTGTCTCCCATTTAAAGTGGGTAATTTTTCTGTCTGATAACCTTGAATGGTAAGTTATCTCCAGGGAAATCTTTAATACAAAACAAAATCACCTACTCTCCCATATAATGACATGTCATGATGGTAACATGAAAGACGCCATTAGGCAATGTCAGCTTCATTTGACTACTGACGTTTTAGTTATGGAATGGGTAAATGGTTAAAATTTAATTTTCATACCATGTTAAACATTTTACTTTAATGTTTCAAGGTAGAGAGAAGCGAAGAAACTCTCATTATAAGAGAAGACAAAGTGAAAATACACTTGATAATATCCCTCGCCAATTCAGGCCTATAGCCACCGGTCAGGATGGCTAACCATGGGGTGTACATGTCTACAATTATGTCACTAAGTTTTACAAATCAAAGCTTTCAATGCTTACTACAATATTGGTTTGTTTTTATTTCATTGATCTGTAGATGGGCCAATTTCTATCTATGATGGATAACACTGATTGTAGCTTGACAGGACCTAGTATCCCCTAAGAGACAAGGATCTTCCTGGCATGGCTGTGACAGTTTCTAGATTGGGTTGAGGTGGGAAGACAGACCCTACATGTGGACTAGAGTCCTGGAATGAACAGGAAGCAGAAAGGTAGCTTAGCACCCATGTTCTTTGGTCTCTGCTTCCTGGCTGCTGAATGGACATGACTAGCTGTCTCATGCTCCTTCTGCCATGACTTCCTCGCCGTGATGGACAGCCTACTCTTGAACTGTAAGCTGAAACAAACCCTTTTTCTCTTCAGTTGCTTCTTGACAAGTACTCTGTCACAGTAACAAACGAAGTAACTAATAGGGCATCTACCCAGCCATGTTTAGACAAGTAGGGGTGTTATCCAAAGGTTCAAAACCCGAGTGGTGTTTAGAATAAACTGCTGGGATTTGTTCTTACCAATGACTTTGACATTTGTATTCCCTTTCAGTAAAATGCTGAAACTTGAGGAGGACATGAAGTCTGATCGAAAAGGTCTAGACTTTTACCAAACTGACAGTGTGAAGGTAAGAAAGAAAATTGGTAACAGTCAATCAGAGTAGAAACATTTTTAGGCCTGGAACTCTTTCATCCATGAGGATCATGCCCATTGAATTTGCAGTATTTATGAACTCATAACGCAACAGTAATCTTCATATTTACTTCTTTGGAGTTATACAGCTTTTTGGTGAAAACAATTGTTATACATCCAAATCTTTTTTTCTTCAAGTATTGCATTTAATATTTCATAAACTTTTGACCTGAAAGAATGACGCGCTTCAGCCATTTAGCCACTCATTATTTCTCATGTTACTATTTCAGTATTCCTTATACCAAGAGCCCACACAGATCATTACACTTATGGCAAACGTTATAGCATATGAAGTCTTATGACTTACATTCTTATTATTTCTCAAAACCAGTAGGGCTGAACGTGATTTTGCTTGTTAAGATTAGGAAACAAGTTCACCAGAATCACAAATGTTTCACAGGTTAGAAGGCAGCACAAATGAGCGTGACATTTTCTATAATTGGTCACTATAAAGATCTTTGTTCATAAATAGGAGGGGACTTAATGTGCTATCATTAATATCACAAAAGCATATAAAAGTTATCTTAAAGTGAAATAGCTGTTGCTTTGTTTTATAATTGCAGTTTAAAGCAATATTTTTCTTAAGTGAAGATATATACCTTGTTTAATATTCAACTGATTCAGGTTACATTGGATGTATAAAATTCTGCATTTTTATCTTTATCCCTGTCTCTTTAAGAAAATTTAAATAAGTTTCCCTTTTAAAAGAGGTGATTTATTCATGAATAAATGCATGTTAACATTCTGTTAAGTGTTGACAATGTGCTAGACACTGAAGAGAAGAGTAAGGAAAGGAGGTATAGACTTCAAGAAAGCTATAGCTTAGCAGGGGAAAGGGGAAATGAGTTAAGTCATTCAGAGACCCGGAATTTATAGCAGACACCAGTGAGAAGTATGGGAGCACTGAGCAGAAAATGATTATTTCTGCTTGGGAAGAAAGGGACATTTTTCATTAAGGAAGTGGCATTTTGCAGGATCTGAAGGTCAGATTTAGATAAGCATAAAAGAGGAAAAGGAGTGGGAAGTGAATGGTCAGAAGCACGAACATAAAACATGGCTAGGGTTAGAAATCTCAGGGTTTCAACTTGGTTGTTTAACATAAAACTCACAACCGATGTAGGGAAATATTACTATAAGGGTTGATGGAGCCGAATAACAGGGAATATACATTTAAAATATAGCTATATATATATCTATGTAATGTATACTAATAACAGACATTTCCCTTTTAATAATATATAATATAGTGTGCTTAATATTTACATGATCAAAAATTTTGCATTATACATTATATAGTTACATTACACATTATATATTGCTGTTTTCAATAAGATAGGCTAGAGTCTTTGTATCTTTGAGTGTAGGAAAAAAATTGACTTTGGACAAGCATAAATAGCTTCATTATATTCAGGGAAATTCTTTTACTAGATCAATGCCAGTTTGTCAATAAAGCCAATCCTAAAATCAAGAAAGTCACTGACACATTTATAAATTTACATTGCGGAATTTTCCCTGGATGCATGTATAAACTTCAAAGCCTAATTTTATTGTTGCTCCTCTTAGTCGGCTTGATATTTTGATGAAAATCTACTATGCCTTTCTTTTTCCTTACTGACATTTTAAAAGCCTGTTTTGTAAATGGATTCGAAGGTTTAATTAGTGTACTGTTTACTTCCCTTTCCTTAGTAAAGATCTACATCATCTAGAACTTCTACTTAATATGAGTTCCATTTTCAAGTATTCCCACACTTAATGTTAATTATCAGGTCTTTGGGCTGTCTTAATTATTTCCTGATTATCCAAACACCTTTTTTAAAAAAATATTTCATTTATTCATTTGCAAGCAGAGAGATACAGAGGGAGGGAGGGAGGGAGGGAGGGAGGGAGGGAGAGAGAGAGAGAGAGAGAGAGAGAGAGAGAGAGAGAGAGAGAGAGAGAGAGAGAGAGAGAGAGCACCAGGGCCACCACCCAGTGGGTCCGGCCCACGTGGGTCCTGGGGAACCGAACCCGGGCCCTAGGCACTGGAGGCAAGCGCCCCAACCGCTGAGCCATCCCTCCAGCCCCCAAACACCTTTTTTAAAAAACAAACAAACAACAACAACAAAAAAAAAACAGGTTTTATCCTAAAGGACTTCTAAGCAGAAATTGCTTAGCTACACCAGAATTACCCTTTTTTAACAATCCATAATTTATGCATACAAGTGAAGGTATTTCTTCAAAGTAGCCTCTGTGGGAATTTCCATCTTAACTCACCTAATTTCCAATGCTCAAAATATTTTTGTTCTTTTTTTAAATGTGTGTGTATGCATGTTTGTGCGTGGGCAGTTGAATGTGTGTGACTGCATGTGAAGGCCAGGGGACAACTATGACTGTCATTTCTCTTAGAAGGCATCATCTTACCTTTTTTTTTTTTTTTTTTTTAAAGATAGGGCATATTATTGGCCTAGAGCTTGTCAAACAGGCTATACTGGCTAGACAGTGAGCTCTAGGGAGCCTACTGTCTCTTTTTCCCCAGTGCTGGGATTACAAATTAAGGAAGGAGAAATAGAAAGAAAATAAGAAAGATAGCTTCTTTATAGACAGTCATCCAGGGACAAAGTTCCAAGGAGAACAAGAAAATGCCACCTTTGCCTGCCCTGGCAGGGCTAGAACCTCTACTCTGATCCAGTTTCATCTAAGACGGCTACAAGCATCTTCCTCACCATCAGCTTCCTGCTTCTTCCTCAGTCTAGCAGTACACCTGCGTGGCCTGGCCCCTCCTAAGTCAGCTCCTTGAGTCCCTGAACTGATCAAGTCTCTCACCTGAATCTGACAGCAAGGGTTATAGAAATGGGCCTCGACGTGTGTACATCTGTTTCTTGGCTGTTCATTCTCCTGGCACTGGACTCTCCTGGTCCCAGCTTTGGTAAGCTCTTCCACTTTCCCTAGGAAGGGGAGAGGGTTCTTCTTTGCCTGGGTATTTTCCTGCTTTATTTTCTACATGTTCTTGGTCTCATATGCTTTCTTGCTTTGTTACACGAAGGAGTTTTCACTGAGCTCTGAGCCCTTTCTATGTAATCTCTTAGCTTTCTTAAGGTGAAGGCCTTACACTTTCATGATTTGCTTACCCTGAGTGTGTTTGGGCCTGGGTTCTCATATTGTGCCACCCTTGTGTGTGTGTGTTTATGTGCCTTTTCCATAGGTGTTTTACCCCCAGGGATTTCTCTTTGATGGAGATTCTCTCTGTCTTCCCTTCCCATCCCTCTTCCAGTGGGACAAGGAAGGGAATTCCCTTCTGGCTTGAGTCTTTCTAGCCTTCTACCAGATACTAACTCTCCTTAAAAGAAACCTCATAATTCATAATTTACCCTTCTTGGAATTTGCTTTCTTGATTCTTTGTTAAATTGGATAAAACCAAAAAGTTGGGGTTCACAGGCCTGGGGGCCCCTGAACCACAAAATTCTGCATCAAAATATTTTACAGTCTCATGAGAAGCATGGCAGTTACAGTGCAAAACTCTCAGAAATAGAAACTTAATTTGAACACTTGAATGGAAAAAGAGCCAAAGGAATTAGAGAGAATTTGAGCTCTTGGTGATTTTAGATGGAAGATTTTCTTTCCTGGAGAGAAAAAAACCTCTATTGGAGCCAATTTATATGTATATGTGAATTTAAATAACATTTCCATTATTAATGTCACGGTCTGGGTTGTGCTCATGATTCATCCAGATACCATGCCACAACCTAAAACCCACATAAAAGGACAGAGGTGACCCATTCTCTTTTCCCCACCTTAGATCGTGAGGAATCTCCCCTCTGTCGTGCATCAACATGAGATGCTCTGTCCACAACCCTATCACATGACACTCACTCTGAGAATGCCCATACTTACTCAGAGTGTGCACTTTTGCTGGATAATAAAAGGTTTCTCCTAATTCCTTACTTTCCCTCCTCTGGATTCTCTCTCAAGCAGTGACAGAACCTGGAAACTCTGGGTAGAGGTTTCAGTCTCCCTGTCTCTCTTTGAGCTCAACCCCATGGCCTTTGCCAGCAGCAGTATTGGTATCATCAGTACTTTTGGTACTAGCCACCCAGTGGACAGAAGGTAGTGCTTTATTGTGGTTTCAGTTTGTATTTCCCTACTAACTGAGAGTGCGTGCTCACATTTTCATTAACCAATTATATATATATATATATATATATATATATATATATATATATATATATATATATAATTAACTGTTCAATTATTTTCATTGGATTGTCAGCTTTTAAAAATTATTGACTTAAAAAAATTATTAACTTTATAAGATTATACACACATACACACAAACACATACATATATGTATGTAGTATGAACTGATATCTTTGTTAAATATATGTGTCACAAGTCTTTCAAGAGACGTCCAGTTTATAGTAAACCTCCTTCCTAGGAATATCATCCTAGTTAGGAAAGCCTATCCATCAGAGAAGAGACTAAAAGTTGACTCCATGCCCAGACTTTTCACATGGACTTGTGGGAGACACTTCCAGAGACTACCAGGGAGATTTACCTGCCTGAGACTCAGCTCCTAATAACCTAAGACAACTGTTACCTCCTCAAGAGCGAAAAGGATTTTGCTCCAGATCAGTTTCTTCCTTTTCTCATTATTTCTCAGAGTGAAGTACCACCCCTCTACAATGACCCACAGCCCCTCCTTTTCCTTCCCTTCCCCTATGAAGAGGATATTTAAGCATCAACCATCTAACTCTTTAGTTTCATACTTTGTATGGCTCCTTTGCGCATGAATGATTCTCATGTCTTTCCTCCTCTTCATTTTAGCATAAATGTGATCAGGAGCCAGGCCACATGCATAAGAGAAATTTGGGTATAATCTACATATGATTACTAGGAAGTGGAAAGCAGTGATCAGATGCAAGTTTTCAAATCATCATTTTGACTAATGCTGTGACAATCCTGTGGAACTTGCCTATGCAACAGTAAGTGCCTTCCTTGTGCTTTTTGCAAGGATTAAGTCTGTTTCTCTTTGCTGTATGCTAAACAGAAGTTATATCTAAAGGATTAAGATGTTAACTGCTAAGTAACCTTCCTTTAGATTGGTAAGACACTCAAGTGACCTTCAGGATGCATTGGCATGTCTAACAGCCCTCCTTGTTCTTTCTTCCTGTGCACTAAGTAACACAGAGCAATGAATTGCTCTGGGATAGAACCTGCAGAGAAATATTGCATCTGTTTAAATAAAATAAAGGGAAGCAGGCATGGTGGGGCACTACTGGAATTCCAACATTCAGGAGGCCAAGGTGGGAGGATTGTAGATGGTGCTTTGAGAAAGAAAGCTCCTCTAACTTCTCAGGACATGAGGCCTTGGATAATGTTATTCCTTCTCACCAGCTGTCATCTCCTGAGCACTGGATTTGAGTTGAGTCCCTCAGACCTGGGTCCATTAGACTGTGAAAATAAACTGTGACAGTGCAGACACAGAGATGATGTCAGTTAGGACACTTCTTCAGTGTCCATATGACAGCTTATGGTTGTTTGGGCCCAGGGAGTAGTTAGCCATAGGTAGCAGCAGTGTTAAGATATGTCTGTATGTAGAAGCAATGGGAATTATTGATTAGACACGGGGTATCCAGAGAAAGAAAGAACTCAAGGGTCACTGCTACGGTTTGGCATGAGCACGTGGTAAATTATGGCTGTGCCACTTATGAAGATTAGAGGTACTGGTAATTAGAATGCTAACAAACTTCCCAGTTTCTCGTCTGGGAAAGTGGCTATTCTTATTTATATATTTATTTTTTTGTCCATAATGTGTTACATTATTTAGTGGGCAAACAATGAGTTGTTATCCCCAATTCCCCGATGCCCCCTCTCCCCCACCCCCAATCCGCTGGATAACCTCCTCCATGGGTCATCTGGATCAGTCCTTGTGACAGGGGACCATGGATAGCCTAGTACTCAGCCTGGTTCTCCTGGCCCTAGTATGTTGTTACTGAGTGGTGCCATGCCTCTGGATAGTTTCCCCCACCACGGCTCTCACAATCTTTCCGCCCCATCTTCCGCTCAGTTCCCTGAGTCGTAGTGGATGAGCATTAAGGCTGCTCTAATGTTGTGAATTTAGGGGTCTTTGTGTCGAAAATTGTTGGTTTCTGTCACCCTGGCTTATCCTGTGTTGATTGAATGGCTGTGGCTGTGGGGCCCTTATTCATCCCGTCATTCTCTGTGGGGTTCCATATGGATCCTCCACGATATGACTGTGGTGGCTCCTCTCTTGTCAGGATCTCAGCTATCTGCCTATGATCGGATGGTAGGGTTAGATGGGCCCCAGCTCTCTCGCTGCATCCTGAAAAATACAAACACAATCTCCATCGGAGAGTGAGATCAGTGTAGGTTAATAAATATACACAATTCTGGATTACCTAGATTCTATTTTTAGTAGACTCCCCGTCAATCGCTCCCATAGTACATCTTTTCTTGGGAGCCCAAGAGTAAGGGATCTGGTGCCTATCACCCTGAATCCCCAGTTCCAGACAAGGGCTCCCCCTCACTAAGTGGACAATTTGGCTGAATTTAAAAGCTGTTGATTGTCTCCCCCAGGCCCAGGCTCCTCCATTGCACAAGTACTACTTGGTTCGCTGTTCTCTCCCAGTAGGAGGTGTGGTCAGCCTACTCATGGTCGCAGACTGTGTTTCATGCCAGTAGTCTCTGTTTACTCCAGCTGTTGTTGATCAGCTTCCCATGGCAGCTTGTGCAGTGCCTTCCAGCACTGCACTAACTGGCTTCTGGGGGCTGGTTACCATTCTGGACCTTGAAGGGTCTCTTGAGGTTGATTGGTGGCATTCTGTGGTTTCTTCGGAAACAGGGTTTGGCCTCAGGCCTGGGGAGGGCACTCAAGAGTTTTGACAGAATTCTGTCTTGTTTTTGGAACCTCATGGGTTGCATTGGTCAACAGCTCAGTGAGGGAAGGAACCTGTGGTTGGAACCAGGGGTTGTCAGACTGATCAAATTATTCACAGGCTTAGACTCTCTCCCCTACCACTCATGGCCCCTTTTGCCAGTCGACGCCCACTACTTGCTCAATAGGTTACAGTATGCTCGTGAGGATTTTATGTTTTTGAACCTAATTTGGTTTAGCCTCATGCTTAAGCCATTCCCCTCCCCACATCCCTTATCCCTCATTCATAACCTCTCACTTCTTTCTACTAGTCTGTGTAGAGTTTACAGTTATCCTGGTTATGGACCGCATATGAGGGAGAATATGCGGCGTTCGATTCTGTTCTTTTGAGTGTTCACTTAGTAAGAACTGCTCAAAGTCAGACCATTCTTTCCTAAATTTTGATATCATTTTTCCTTTCAGCTGAGTAAAATTCCATCGTGTAAATATACCACAGTTTTGCTGTCCATTCCTCCATGGATGGACATTTGGGTTGATTCCAATTCTTGGCTATTATGAATTGAGCTGCTATAAATATAGTTGTACAAAAGTTTTTGCGTCAAGATGTGACATCTTGTGGATAGATGCCTAGTAGAGGGATAGCTGGGTTCATTGGTAGTTCTATGTCCATTCTGTCTAGGAGTCTCCACACTGCTTTCCATAATGGTTGAACAAGTTTGTAATCCCACCAGCAGTGAATGAGGGTTCCTTTTTCCCCGCATCCTCGTCAGCAACGATTATTGTTAGTTTTCTTTATGATTGACATTCTGACTGGGGTAAGGTGGTACCTCATTCTGGTTTTGATTTGTATTTCCCTGATGCTTAAGGATGCTGAGCACTTTCTCAGGTGAGAAAAGGCCATTTGTGTTTCCTCCTCTGTGAATTCTCTGTTGAGATCAGTGCCCCATTTTTTGAGGGGGCAGTTTGTTTTTTTGTTATTAATTTTTTTGAGTTCTCTGTAGGTTCTGGAAATTAGGCCTCTGTCTGAGTTGTAGCTGGCGAAAATCATCTCCCAATTTGAAGGGGGTCTATTGAGTCTGAGAATGATGTTTTTGTCTGTACAGAAGCTTTTGAGTCTGATCAGGTCCCATTGGTTAAGTGACTGTTGCACTTCTTGGGCTACTGGAGATTTGCTCAGGAACTTATTCCCTATTCCTATCTCATGTAGGGTTCCTCCTATTTTTTCTTCCAGGATGTTTAGGGTTGTATGGTTAATATTGAGGTCTCTGATCCATTTGGAGTTGATCTTTGTGCATGGTGAAAGGAGTGGGTCTATTTTCATTTTTCTACACGTGTTTATCCAATTTGTCCAGCACCATTTGTTGAATATGCTATCTTTAGCCCAGCTTACATTGTTGGCACCCTTGTCGAAGACTAAGCAGCTGAAGTTACTTGCATTAAAGGCTGGGTCTTCAATTCTATTCCACTGGTCAGACTGTCTGTTTTTCTGCCAATACCATGCTGTTTTAGTTACTATGGCTTTGTAGTATGTTTTAAAGTCAAGTATGGTGATACCTCCTGGGTAATTTTTTTTATTCAGAATAGTTTTAGCTATTTGAGGTCTCTTACCCTTCCAAATAAATTTGGAGATTATTTTATCTATGTCTGTGAAGAAGGAGGTTGGGATTTTTATTGGCATTGTGTTGAATCTGTAGATTGCTTTTGGCAGGATTGCCATTTTTACTATATTGATTCTCCCTATCCATGAGCATAGAACGTCTTTCCATCTTGTCACATCCTCCTTATTTCCCTCTTGAGTGTTTCAATATTTTCCTTATATAAGTATTTCACTATCTTGGTTAGTGATATACCCAGGTATTTGATTTTGTTTGAGGATATAGAGAACAGGACAGTTTCTCTGATGTCTTTTTTCCGAATGTTTGTCTTCTGTATATAGAAAGGCTACTGATTTTTGTGTGTTAATTTTGTATCCTGCCACTCTGCTGAAGGCATTGATCACCTTTAGGATCTTTCTGTCTGATATATATATAGGATCATGTCATCCGCAAAGAGAGAGAGTTTGATTTCTTCCTTTCTGATTTGTATCCCTTTTATGCTATTCTCCTGCCTTATTGTTTGGGCTAGAACTTCAAGCACTATGTTAAAAAGCAGTGGTGAGAGTGGACTTGTTCCTGAGTTAAGAGGGAACTCCTTGAGTCGCTCCTCATTGAGAATGATTTGTGCTTTAGGAGAACTCTATATTGTCTTTACCATGTTGAGGTATAGGCTGTCTATGCCTATTCTTTCCAGGGTTTTGAACATGAAGTGGTGTTGAATCTTGTCGAAGGCCTTCTCAGCATCTATTGAGATGACCATGTCATTTTTATGATTCAGTTTATTAATGTGGTGACTTATGTTTATCGATTTGCGTATGTTGAACCATCCCTGCATCCCTGGGATGAAGCCGACTTGGTCAGAGTGTATAATAGACTTGATGTGGCTTTGTATTTGGTTTGCTAGAACTTTATTTAGGATTTTTGCATCTAAGTTCATCAGGGATATGGGTCTGTAGTTTTCTTTTCTTGTTACATCCTTGCCTGGTTTGGGAATTAGGGCTATGCTAGCTTCATAGAAAGAGTTTGGGAGCCTACCCTCTTTTTCTATGCATCTAACAAGCTTCAAAAAGAGAGGTTTCAGTTCTATGATGAAGGTTTGGTAGAATTCAGCTGAGAAACCATCTGGACCTGGGCTTTTCTGTTTGGGAAGGTTCTTGATCACAGATTCAATCTCTGCAATTGTGATAGGATTGTTTAGTATCTGTATCTGCTCTGGGCTGAGCTTTGGTATTTGGTAGGTGTCCAGAAATTTATCCATTTCTTCCAGGTTTTCAAATTTTGTGGAGTATAGGTTTTGGAAGTATGAACTGATGATACTTCAAATCTCTTCAGGAGCTGTTGTAATCTCACCCTTGTCATTTCTGATTTTATTGATTTGGGCCTTCTCAGTTCTTTGTTTGATTAAATTGGCCAGGGGTTTGTCAATCTTATTGACTTTTTCAAAGAACCAACTCTTTGATTTGTCTATTTTTTAAATTGTTTTCTTTGTTTCCAAGTCATTGATCTCGGCTCTGATCTTAATTATTTCCTTGTGTCTGGAGCTCCTTGGGTTGGATTTTTCCATCTGTTCTAATAACCTTAGGTGGGATGATAGATGGTTGATTTGAGACCTCTCTGTCTTCATTATGTAGGCATTTAGTGCAATGAATTTCCCCCTTAGGACTGCCTTCATTGTGTCCCACACGTTCTTAAATGTTGTGTCTTCATTATCATTTGTTTCTAGGAAGTTCTGGATTTCCTGTCTGATTTCTTGTTTGACCCATTCATTGTTCAGGAGCGAGTTGTTCAGTTGCCAATATCTGTTGAAATTTTTGGATCCTCTTCCATTGTTAATTTCTAATTTTAATGCATTGTGGTCTGATATGATGCGGGGGATTACGCTGATCTTTCTAAATTTGCTGACGGATGATTTTATGCCCAAGTATGTGATCTATTTTGGAGAAGGTTCCATATGCTGCTGAGATGAATGTGTACTCTGTGTCTTTGGGATGGAATGTTCTGTAAATGTCTGTTATCCCTAGTTTGTCTATGGTGCTGTTGAGCAACTTTATTTCCCTGCTTGTCTTTTGTTTGGAAGATCTGTCCAGGGATGACAGTGGAGTGTTAAAGTCTCCTACTATGATGATGTTGGCATCTATATCTACTTTGCTTTTGAGTAATTTATGCTTTATGAACTGAGGGGCCCTTGCATTTGGTGCATACATATTTAATATAGTGATGTCTTCTTGTTGTATTGTTCCCTTGATCAATAGGAAGTGGCCATCATCATCCTTTTTTATTACTTTCAGTTTAAAGTCTATTTTGTCAGATATTAGAATAGCTACACCTGCTTTTTTATTATTCCCACATGCCAGGAAAATTGTTTTCCATCATTTTACTCTCAGTAGGTTACTGTCTCTAGTGATAATGTGTGTTTCTTGAAGGCAACAGATGGAGGGGTCCATTTTTCTGATTCAACCTGCTATCCTGTGTGTTTTTATAGGAGAGTTGAGACCATTTACATTCAAAGTTATGACTGTGAGGGTTGCTTTAAACCCTGCCATGTTTCAGAGACTCTGGGGGTTGATATCTGAGCTGTTGTTGCTATCTCTTTGGTATTACCTTGCTGGCTCCCTGTTCCTTTCCTGGGGTCAGTTATTTGTTTCATCTGCATGGGATATCTCATGTAGTATCTTTTGAAGGTTTGGCTTTGTGTTCAACTAATTGTAGAGCTGGTTACTCTCATGGAATACTTTAATTTCACAATCTATTATGATGGATAGCTTTGCTGGGTAAAGTAGTCTAGGTTGGAATCCATTCTTCTTTAGGCCTAGAATTGCTTTGTTCCAAGTTCTTCTGGCTTTTAAAGTTTCTATGGAGAGAAAGTGGCTATTCTATGTTGGCATTCCTGACTGATTTATTCAGTTTAAGCAAGTGATTTAAGTGATTGGCCCCTTAATTCTAAGATATGTAAAATAGCATCTTAGCTCTGGGTAACTCCCATCAGAGGCCAGGGGTTCCGTTGTACACCACACCAAGGTGCCGTAGAGTTTTGAATCCATGTTATTGCTGGTGATTAAAAAAAGTAGACTAGTCAGCAAGAAAATCACAGCTGGACTCTCACAGCTCACATTCCCAGGCTATGAAGCATGGATTTTAGTTTATATCTCTATCTCTATCTATCTATCTGTCTGTCTGTCTGTATGTATGTATATATATTAAACAAACTCCAGATGCATGTGCCACTGGGGAATTGAACCCTGGTCATTGGGCTTTGTAGGCAAATGCTATCTCTCTAGCCCCTAGTTTTTAATTTGGGGAAGACAATATTATCTATCCACTTACATTTGATTTTATCATTCTGATTTCAAAAGCCCAAAAATTTTAGAGTATGTTACTATATGTGAATTTTACATTCATCAAGATATAGTAAAAAATTTATGCTTCTTGTATAATCGCTTATCATTTGACACAGAGTCTGAAAAAACATGAGCCTTGCTCATTGGTATCTACTGATATCTTTGTAAGATAACCCTTCCAGAACAGCAGAAGAGTCCCAAACTTGGAGCAAAGTGCTCAGGCCACTAAACCAGAATCTTAAGAGAATGATATTCTTACTAGATGTGACTGTTTATACTCACTGTCAACCTGTCAGGAACTAGTACCTGAGGGTTCTGTAGATTAGGTTACTGAGGTGGAGGGAGCCATCTTAACTGTGGGCAGCATCATTCCATGGGCAGGGGTCCTGGACTCCTGGACTACATAAATAGGAGTGAGCTGGCTGAGCAGAAGCCTTCATCCTGTTATGCTTCTTATCCTTGCTGGATGTGAGCAACTGCAACTGTGCCTTCCCTGGAATGATGGACTGGGACTTAGACCTGTAAGCTGAAATAAACACTTCCTTCCTGAGACCAAATTAGTCATGTATTTGTTCCAGCAAAGAAAGGTTGAGAACTGGAAAGTCACCTGTGTTCTTGTGTGAGGTGGCCTACGGTTTATGGCTGCTTTCCCTATCGTCCCTTCTTAGAAAAAGAACTGAATGGAGACCGGATAAGAAAACTTTTAATGAGTCCAGAGTACAAGGGAAGGGCAGTAAGCAAAAGCAGGCAAACCATGAGAACACAGAAAGCCACCTAGATTTTCACTGGGGTGGTCATAGAAATTGAGTTCTGCCTGGATAATGTGAAGCTTGGGTGTGAAAATGGCTCCATGTACTCAGGGAAGGGAGGAAGACATCATGACTGCATTCTACTCCTTTCGGGTTTGCTCTGGAGTGAGCAAAGGCTGTCTTAACAAACTCAGGATAGATGCTTGAGAAAGAAGATCAGGACCTGACCCTTTAGCTTTTCTTAGGTTTGGAAGGGAAAGTGAGTTTACTTGTTAGCTTCTGTTAGCTTTAGGCTAGAAATGGATAAATGACTGCATCTATTGTCAGATAAACTCACAGGTTGAAACCTCCAAGCTGCTGTTTTGGTTTGTTTTTTAACTAAGCAGAAACTGGCTGTGTGAGGTGTGCTTGCTGAAATATTAGCATTTGAAAGTTTAAAGTTGTATTTTTGAGAATCTTCCACCTTTTCCAATACCCTAACTCCATTTCTACCCTAATGGTAATTAGCATTTTCTGAGGTCACTGAAGGATACTCATTAATTTAGACAATGAATGGTGTACTTAGAATTTCTTTTGACTATTATGGCACAAATATACCAACTATGTGATTGCTGAATACTCATTTATAATAAAGCCCTTTCGTACTTGGTATTACTGAGAATTAGATCATGGAGGCAGGTAGTGAAAGGGCTGCTGGCCATGCTCCTTCCCTTCTTCACCGGCACCTGGAGCTACACCTCATTATTATTCCCCAAACAAAGCAGTGCTCACACTACTGCTTAGCACTTACTGCACCAAGTTAGCTCACTTTGATAAAGAATTCTGAAAGCTTTTTTAGCTCTATCTTCCCACTTTCTGAATAATAAGAAATTAATGGAAGTCAGTCAGAGTACCTACTTCCCTGTGCAGTCTTGTGAGAAATGAAGTTGAAAAACTCAGAGGGGGCTTGACACCAGACATCCCCCCTCACCGTCCTTGGGGGGGGACAACAATGCTGCAAACCTGTATGTATGTAAATTAATGTGATGCAGAAGGATGTCTTAAGCCTTGGCCTCATTTCTCTCTTCCTTATCTACACATTTGACACAGTACAAGAGATAGACCTAAGAACTGATGACAGATAGATCAAAGTTTAAAGCAGAATTCCATTAAGATTGCTAATAGATTTGCCAAAGAAAAAAAGAGAAGAAGGAGAAGGAGAAGGAGCACACAAACTGTACGATGAACAAGCCAAGTTGCTACCTTGGAGTTCTTTGCAAACAACAGGTAATAAGCTATGTACAGATGCCAGCACACCGCCACTGCAGGGTTAGATGCATCTGTCCTATACTGATACCAGGACTCTACCTGTCAAAAGGAGCAGGAAGGAAGGACCAGCAATGAAGGTTATGGTCAGATGCAAAAGCCAGTTTGCCTTACTTTATTTATAAGATGTTTTAGAACTTAGAAAATGTAGTAATAATTTGGGTGTACCATTTAAAAATTCTTTTGAAGGCAGTTTTCTTGGCAATTCAATATTCACATACAATTATTTAAAAGCCCTAAAATTCTAAGATTATAGATTTACTTAAGTAGGAAAATGAGTTAGTGAACACAAATATACTTGGAGAAAAGGTCAATAAAGAAGATGGGGAAGTGATTATATGCGGGGAATATACAAATCAGTCAGCTTCTACATAGTAAGAAACATCTACATTCTTCATCATCTTGCTATTAATCCTCCAGCCTCTCACTGGAAAATGATTGGTCTGTTTCTTAGAAAAACAGGGGACCTGGTTAAGTTCATCCCTGATGCTCGACTTTCTACCATCTCTAAGGAGAAGGTGTGTGTTCCACTTGGGCTCTCTACCTCTGCCAGAAAAATCTAAAGCATTTGTGCAAAAAAAAAAAATCATTACCACAGTATAACTGGTCCTTTTCACAACTAAACTGATGTCCTGGTTTCTGGAATTTTTTTGTCTTGAGATGACAGGGATGTAATCATGGTGTCATACATGCTGGGTCAGAGCTTTACTACTAAACAATACTCCCAGCCTTCTGGAAAATTGTCTCATGGAAATATGAAGGTTTTGTATGGAGATTCATTAGAGATTTCTAGTCCAGCAGATCATCTCTGTAATGTTCTATGAAGCTAAAATTTGCTTATTTTTATGAGTATTCAACAATTGCACAGTTGGCATATTTGTGCCTTAATATTCAAAAGAAATTGTAACTACTCCATCCTGCCATTATTTAACCATTTGAACCATTTTTAGGTATTAGATGTATGACACTGAAGAAAATGTTATGAATGCTTTGTATCTTAAACATCTTGTCCCTTACAGCTAACTATCCCCAAAGCACGTAAATGTATACCTAGTGGTTCATACTGACCCAGAGATTGGTTCCTGTAGTCACACATTTAGATTTCCTCTAGCCAGATGCCTTATTTACATTGAAATGATTTCAAGTGTCCCTCAAGTTTACCCTGGATACCTTTTATAGGCTGGTTTGACTGACATCTACTATTTGGTTGACTTGCTTTAATAGAGGACTTTTTCCCACTAAGAAATGTCTAATCTCAGTTCCATACTCAATGATGAGTTTCTAGACCCTCTTTGGACACTGAAACTTTTTTTCTTTTTTTGGGGGGGGGGGGATAGTGTCTCGCTCTATCCTAGGTTGACCTGGACTGCACTATATAGTCTCAGGGTGGACTCAAACTCATGGTGATCCTCCTACCTCTGCCTCCCCAGTGCTAGGATTGAAGGCTTGTGCACCACCACACCAACTTTGAAAGAGTTTTTTATATGGCTTATTCCATATCGCAGATAAGGAAAAGAAGCAGAGATCTTAAATCCAAAGCCCAGAAACACAGTGGAAAGATATAGATATTAGAACTGGGTTTAAAAGTCTCAGAGCACAAAAATATTATAAGTTGGGTGCTGTCCAGCCCTTGGCATCCAATGCTACCAATGCTACATCACCATGTCTCTAGCTGAAACCCAGAAGCTCTTGTCTCTTTAAGCATCGCTGCTCACGGTGAAGCTTATAAACTCCTAATGAACTATGTTTATGCTGAATTTTCTTATCTAGGTTTTCAGACTAATCAAGAAAGCAGGGCAAATAATGTCTATAAAATAAAATGACTCCCAACAGAATGTGACTCTGTTTCCTTTAAGAAAAAGAAATCAGCAAAGAACCCATTTATTTTAAATAATTCAAGCCTCACGAAAGTGGGGTGAATAAGTAAGCTTAAAATCAGCTCTGTGCTGCACTCATGACTGGGAGCTCTGTGCCTGGCTCTGGCCTTGACTAGGAGATTGCTTCTGTTTCTATTTGAAAGCCCACCTCAGTCAGGTTATGGTCATCAGTCTTACCTTGGAGGGGATCTGTGGGTCAGTGAACTGTCAATCATTGCCCTCCTTTGCCTGAGCTCTGCATGCCAATGGCCCTCACGGTCCCTGCCATCCTCTGTCTAAGAGCAGAAGCTGCCAGTCTCTCCCTCAGATAAAACAGAAGCATCACTGATATCTCTGTGTGGAGTGCTGGAAACCCCAGCTTGCTCTCAGTGACCTGGCACTGATATCACCGAACTTGTCAGTTTTTCTGAGTGAGCACAAAAGAAAGCTTGTTTGTTTCAGTTGGAATCTAATGAATAGCTTTCTCCTATTTTGTGTAGTTTTCCAGCCATTTGACTTGTATAATAGAGAAATCATATTTCAACTTCTTTAGGTTGAAAAATTGCTCCTTTTTTGATTTGTCACCGAGAGATGTGAAACAGTTATTTCTGAGGCAGCTTTATTATTGAAAAGAGAATAAGCAACTCATATCACTAAAACCAAGACCCTCAGGGAACAGGTTCAGGAGAGATTTAAGAGCTGGGAATAAGATTAAAACCCAATTTTCAAGGTGGAGTGAGGAACAGCGTCCTTTTCTTCTCAGTAAATGGTCCTATTTCAGAGGACACAATTTTAGATCCACGAGGTACAAGCAAACCTGTAGAATTCAGCCCCACTCCCCACCCTCTTCAGATGCAGAACTCAGCCCACAGTGTGGCTCTAATGCAGTGCCTGCAGAGGGTAGAAAGGACAATCTGAGAGTATGTGGGACACTGGGTCCCTCACTCAGTCATTATGTACCCACAAAGAGCATGTACTCTCAAAAGAGTAAGCCAACATTTCTCTAATTCACTATCATACCCAGCGCCTGATATGATGCTAGTTATTTAGAAATATATGGAAATATACAAATAAATAAACAATTTTGTATTATTTAATATACTTTATAACTTAAATATACATCACTTATTTTTCCATGTTGTTACTTTTATCTGTAAGATACATACACTCATGATCGTCCTGCACGTACTCATGATCATCCTGCTCACACTCATGATCTTCCTGCACACTCATGATTATCCTGCTCACACTCATAATCATCCTGCACACACTCATGATCAGCCTGTGCACACTCATGATCATCCTGCACACAATCATGATCATCCTGCACACACTCATGGTCATCCTGCACACATTCATGGTCATCCTGTGCACACTCATGATCATCCTGCACACACTCATGGTCATCCTGTACACACTCATGGTCGTCCTGCACACATTCATGATTGTCCTGCGCACACTCATAGTCATCCTACACATACTCATGATCGTCCTGCTCACACTCATGATCGTCCTGCACAAACTCATGATTTCCTGCTCACATTCATGGTCATCCTGCACACACTCATGACCATCCTGCACACACTCATGATCATCCTGCACACACTCATGGTAGTGCTGCACACAATGATAATCATCCTGCTCACACTCATGGTTATCCTGCGCACACTCGATCATCCTGCACACACTCACGATCATCCTACACACACTCAAGATCTTCCTACACACACTCATGGTCATCCTGCACACACTCATGATCGTCCTGCTCACACTCATGATATCTTCCTGCACACTCATGATCATCCTGCACACAATCATGATCATCCTTCACATACTCATGGTCATCCTGCATACACTCATAGTAGTGCTGCACATACTCATAATCATCCTGCTCACACTCATGGTCATCCTGCGCACACTCACGATCTTCCTACACACACTCATAGTTGTCCTGTACACACTCATGATCGTCCTGCACACACTCATGATCATCCTGCACACACTCATGGTCGTCCTGTACACACTCATGATCGTCCTGCTCACACTCATGATTGTCCTGCACACAGTCATGGTCATCCTGTATACACTCATAGTAGTGCTGCACATACTCATAATCGTCCTGCTCACCCTCATGGTCATCCTGTGCACACTCTTGATCATCCTGCACATACTCACGATCTTCCTACACACACTCATGGTCATCCTGCGCAGACTCATAGTTGTCCTGCACACACTCATGATCATCTTGCACACACTCATCATTGTCCTGGCCTTCGCCCAGGGAGCAGCTCTCAGTCCCAGACTGATACACTAGAGCTCTATTGTGCTGGATTCTTAGGAGTGGCCCCACTTCTACCACTCTACTAGCCACTGCCCCACTCTGGGTTTCCCGTGGTGTCTCTGTCCCCACAATTCTTTTGGGCATTGTCCTAATAGGGGGTTTCTGTGGTGGCTCTACTCCTACAATAAAGCTCTGTTTGGGCCCCTGTATAGTACAAGGTCTCCCCAGAAATTCATATGGGGGAACCCATGTTCCCACAACCCTTACATTCTGGAAACTCTAAAAGTTAGCACCAGTGGGCATTGCCAAGGATTTACCCTGGCTTTCTCAGGTGGGGGCCCATCAAGCTCCAGATGGACTCACGTGACTGTGGAGAGGAATATACTTCTGAAAGTTGCAGGAAAAACACTTTAACTGTGATACTATCAGGTTCACTTTGGACCATAGTAGACCAAAAGCACCTTCAGAATTGGGCTCAGAAGCCTAAAGAAATGCTTTGCATATATATATATATATATATATATATATATATATATATATATATATATATATATATATATATAATACATGCCTTGCACACAGAATCTAAAATACTTATCAAGCAGCTGAATTTGATCAGCCACCCATGTCAGAAAAACATGCCACTGTAAGAGACTTTTTCCTGAAGCAAATAAGAGGCATGTTGTTAAAATATAAATAATAACCTTTGTTGAGATCTCAAGGGCACTCCTGGCTGTACATTTACAAAATTATTCAATGTACATACAAAATCCTTTTATAGTTCAAATACTTTCTATATAAAAATGTTGTGAATAAATGCCAACAAAGAGATGAACCCAAGTTCAAAGTAAAATATCTGAAGTTCAGAAAAGGTTTGAAAGATGATGGACTTCATGAGGAAAAGCCCAAGGTATATCATATCCCCATTAAACTGTACATTAACAGATCTGAAGTCGGTCATCAGTCAATGTCAATGACTGGCTCACATTTCTCAGAGTAACATTAAGAAACAGCTTTCATAAACAGAAGAACGTGATAATAAATGCTCATTGTTCTTTCTCTAAGAGCAAGGTAAAAGGCTCAAAAGTCTGAGAAGTTAACTTCCAGAGGAAGACAAATAGTTAAAGAATCTTCAGACTCACCTGACTTGCTGCTCTTGTCAAATTCAAGGTGCATGGGCAAAGGTGGAGGCAGTTTCATTTTTTAAATTGACTTTGAAAGTCTTCATGATATATGAACATTTCATGAAAACATGAGCTGTAGTCTAATGGTCTGTTCGTTTTAGACAGATGGGACTCATTTATGTTCTACAAGATTGTACCCTTCGACTTCAGACTTCAGATGTTTGTCATAAATATAGATAATCTATTCTTTTATGAGTGCTTCTAAATCTTGGTTTCCTGGATTTGAATAGGTGTATGCTAAATTTATGATGGTGCTTCTCTGTAAATGACAGGCACTGCCAAAGCAGAAAAGGATCAGTTTCCTTCTACTCACCAGCACAAGGTCCCATTGCATGAGTCAGATGGGGAGAAGACAGTCAGGAAGACCTTGCTGGCGAACTGCAGCAGTCAGTGGACATGAGATGTCTCTTGGGAAACTGTGCCTCATTTGTGACAAAACATAAGAACTAAATAAATCCACAGAGGAACCCTTCCAAGAGACAAGTCTCTGATCCAATTGAAAGTGCACTTTTATGAGGCAATAGGGTGACCATCAGCAGACGAACTGCAGCTTTTCTAGGCAGATGACCCTGATCTACTGGTGATCACTGCTCTGGGTTCAGACTTGAGGAATGGCCACCTTGCAAAACCATCCTGTGCTGACAGTTAAAATGAGCTCTGAGCTAAATTTGTCCCCTTCTTTTCAGTCTCCAAATGCCCTGTGTTTGGGGCCAACAAAACCATCTCCATGACCTCACTGCAATCTTTTAGAAGTACTTATACTAAATGCTCTTGAAAATATGGGCAGTGCTGATGTCAAACCAAATGCGCCCTTTGGAGGCAGGGGGAGGCTTGCCCTGTTCACAGTGTCCTCTCCAGGTGTCAGCCTCATCTTAGGAAGCTCTCTCATTTGTCTCTCGAGGCATGGGAAGTCTCTAGTTTCAAGCTGGGGCTTTGAGGACAATTGTCATGTGCCATCTACCTAATATGAGTGATTTTATTCAAACTCACCCTTGAAAAAATTGACACTTTCAAACAAAACTTTCTTCTAGTACAGCTAACTACTATAGAGAATAACTTCACAGGAACTTTGACTGTAATGCCCCCTGTCTCTGTTACAGCGCCTACCAAATAGTCAGAAAGCAACTGAAAAGGAATCTATATAATTCAACTTACTAATTGTGCAGAAATTGGTTCAGTGGTACCTGACAATGCTCACTAGTATGGTGTGCTTGGCTGAATTCCTCCAAATGAGAGAAGTCTAGAAGTGGGAGGAATGGTAAAATATGGAGGGAACAACAAGCCCCGCATTTCCGCTAATTCCTGACTCTGCGGGGATTTGAATTGTGTGGGCTTTGCACAGCCACTCAGCTTTTCCAAGTCCTGGGTTCTCCATGGTTAGTATATTGCTCAGAGAAGCTTAAAGGAGGAAACCATACATTATTTGTCTTCATAGCCCTAATATCCAACGTGGTAAAAATATCACTAGGTTAAAAAACCTTCAGGGTGCAAAGAAATGTCTTCCTACTCATTGTTACGACCCACCATCTGGCAAAACATACACATATAAGATCCTACAGCACAGATTAAAAACTATGTTGAGGGAGCAAATGCGAGTCCAGTCTGTGACATGACTGGACAAAAGGTGACCACTCATGTTAGCTCTACACCACAGGGTTGCTCAGTGGACTCACATGAAAACATACATGTGCCTGGATTTGATAAACTAAAGAAATCTAGGGTGTTCCTATCATTATGTTTCAAGAAAAGCATACTGTCCCTTTGTCTTTGCTCTTAGCTGCCTGTGTAAGTTTATCCATGGGATGTGAAGCCCTTCCTTACATTTTCCTCTGATTAGATAGCAACTGACCACAGCCTGTTTAGTTCTAAGTCGTTTTATGAACTTGAAACGAGAAATATACTTTATGGCTATTATGGTATTGAATTATTTTTTTTCAGTTACAGCTATAATAGAGTCATGTGTGGGTATTTTATTTTTTATTTATTAGATAGAGAGAGGAAGACAGACACAGAGAAAGTCAGAGAGAATATGGGCATGCTAGGGCCTTTTGCCACTGCAAACAAACTTCAGATGCATGTACCACTTTGCACATCTGGCTTTACTTGGGTACTGGGAATTGAACCTGGGCCATCAGCCTTTTTAACCACTGAGCAATTTCTCCAGCTCCCCAAATTAATTTTTAAACTCAATATAAAGCCTAGGTATATGGCTTATTAAATTGACTTAAATATTTCATTATTTTTCAAGAAATGAATTGTTTGAAGAGTCTATGTTTTAAACCTGTTGTGAGATCTGCTTTTGTAATACTATTACAAAAGAACCTCCAGTTTGATGTTTAGGTCATAGTATCATAAGGATGTGTATTTTAAAACGACATTATGACACTTGAACTCCAAGGAGAAATTTGGGTGTAGTGTCTGACCAACATGTTCCAGCCATCTTCCTGTGGCTGCCTAATGAGTGCTGTGTTCTGACCCCAATTCTCCCAAAGCACATTTCTCCTCCCTCTCACGCTGCTTAAAACACCCATTGATGCATCGTTAAAAGTTGGGCAGATCCTAGGAGACCAGAAAGCCATTTCTTTCTATTCTACTTCTATCCCAACTTCTAAAAAGTGAATGGGAAAGCTAATCTTACCACTCATTAATGAAACAGTTAACTTTTAAATAATATGTAGTTAGAATTTCTTAAAAAAGAAATTCCTGCTATCAAAGTTTAAGCCTATTTTGTTTACTGAGAGAAAATAAAATTTTCCATGGTATTCTGATATAAATATATATCTGCTCTATTCTAACAAACCTTTTTGCATTGCCAGATATAACATGAACCAAAAATTATGTCTCCAAATATAACATGAAAGAGAAAAAATGATCCACAAAGTGTCAAAGTAGCTGATTAGGCTTCCCTAAGTGCTGGAAGATTCTGAGAGCACATTTCAGAAGAAACAATGCTTGGGGAACACAAGGGGGTGCACTGAGGTGCTGTGCACCTCGTCAGTTATCCAAAATCATACGTTGAACAGTGCTCAGTGAGTCCCAGGGTGCTGCTCTTCAGGCTCTTCCTACTTTAGCATCTGTGATACGGATTAGCAGCAAGGTAGTTTTCCTAATAGGAAGGTAGCTAGGAACTGGCCCACAGATATCTGGATGTCACCCTCCTGCTCTGGCAGGACTAGAACCTGAGTCTGATTCAGTCTCATCCAAGATAACTGCAAGCATCAAACTCCTAACCCTTCCTCAGCAATAGTAACGGCTTCCTGTTTGTTTCTCAGTTTCACAAGCTTGGCCCCAGGGATGGGCCCTTCTTAGTCAAGGTCTCTCACGTGCCCACCAGTCAATCAGATCCCTTGCTGCTACACACTGGAGCCTGATAAGTGGTATCTGATTCATATAAATGGGCCTGAAACATGTGTAAGCCCTTCTTCCCTTTTCCCTATGGGAGAGATTTTCTTGGTCTCCTCTCTTCCTTCCCAGCTTGACTGGAAGGGGGGGGGGACTCTGTTTTAGACACTTTTCTGCTTTGCTTTCCCTCTTAACTCTCCCTAAAATAAATCCCCTAGTTTACTCTTCTCCAAGACTGTGCTTGTAGCTCCTTACTAACATGAACAACAGAGAATGGAGAGCTGCTGGTGGGGGAGTTGTAATCCCACAGAGTCCTCTCCTGCATACCTGGTTCTTTCTTCCCTTCAAAACGTGCTCTCACTGAACAACACGGCTGCTACGTTCATGCTAAGACATGAGACTAGAGGTTGATTCATCAATTCTATGGATGGCGTGAATGTCTAGCTATTTGAAATCTGGTCGCTCAGACATCAAGTGACTAACGCTATCATCATTCATTCAGGCATCTAGGAATCACAGATACTACTTAAAACCTCCTGACAGGAGCTCTTCATTCAGAAAAGAAAAAATACCACTGCTAGGGAATTTCAGTCTCATGAGATTTGCCAATCACCCAGGAATTCTCACTATGACTGTTACTCTAATTTTTGGCTGACTCCTTAGAGGCTATGTTGTCTGAAATAAAACATTTCAGTCAATGAAGTGTCATGTCACCATCCCTCTCACTACATCTTCCCTTACCATATTCCACAGGGACCATTTATAAAGCACTGGCTTTTGCATCTTCTGTCTTTCTAAGACAGGATTTTAAATGAAATGAAAGTCAGCTACCAGCTAGACTCTACAACTGTGACAAAACTGTAGGAGCCTTTCAAGGGCTTAGAAATAGGCATTTATCAATCCATCACCTAGTATAGTACATTGTTTTGACTAGATTTCCCATACGGATGAAGCTTCTAATTTTCTCATTTTAAAATTCGATAAAATGCACGAGAGAATTCTTGTTTAGAAGCTACACTTAGCCAAAGGGGACCAAAGGACATACAACTATTTAGCAACTACAACCTACTCTCTATGAAAAGAGTGTCACCCTTCAACAACAGTGGTGTTGCTTCTGTAGCTATAAAACAACGAATGAAATACTGAATTCACATTATTATACAAAATTGGGAGAAACTGGTGATTTGAATAAGGCCATCAATGTGTTCACAAATATATAGATTTTGAGTAAGATAACATGGAAAATGAGATGCTCCTAAGCATATGTGTTTTTCATATTCCCCGTCTCCAAATCGAGAAAGTCTCCTAGTGAGTGAGTTCAGGACTGCTAGACCATAGGAAGATGGTGCCAAGAAAGTAGATGCACAGGGTGCTAGACTAAAGACCACCTCACACCTCGCACCTACTGAAGAGATGATCTACTGGACACTTGTGTTTTCGCTTCTCTTTACTCTCATCCCCCAAGGTTTGTATAGATCCCAGTTCTCATTTTTTGTTTAGACCACTGATATCCTTACCCTTGGTTTGTTCCAGTTCCTCACTCAGCAAACAGAGCCGCTTCAGAAGCCTCTGTTTTCTGAACATCAGTCTTCAGTGAATGCTCACAGTCTGAAAGGAAATCCCTGAACCACCGAGTCTTGTCTCAGTAGAAGAGGTGCTGTGATTTTAACCCAGCCTCCTTTGGTTGCACTTTCCAGCACCACAGTGCCCTTTCCTCGACTCTAAGCCCTAGCCTGGAACTTGTCTCTACTTCCTTTTTTGTCCTCACACCCCCTACTTCTTTTTATGTTCATTACTTTTAAAAATTAACTAATTAAATGATTAATTGATTTTCAAGTAGAGAGAGAGAGAGAGAGAATAAGAAAGAATGGACACTCCAGGGTCTCCAGCCACTGCAAATGAACTAATGAACTCCAGATGCACATGTCACTTTGTGCATCTGGCTTTATGTGGGTACTGGGGTGCAAACCTGGGTTGTTAGGCTTTGCAGGAAAGTGCTATAACCACTTAGCAATCTCTCCACTGAACAAACCTCTGATCATTACCTTTACTATTATCTCTAGAGCAAACACAATTTCCAAATAATAATATAACTTAAGTGAAGCATTGAGCACATTCACTTGCAATGTTGAAGTGTTTAAAGTACTTACTATTTGAGTAGTTCATGGCACCAAAGAAGCTAAAAAAATGAGTGACACCAACCTCTATCATATTATCCTTTTACTTACAAGTTCAGCTAAGGTAAAAACTATAATTCAGGTAATAAACCTTTGGCCAACTATTGTTCATAAAGGCAATAATATTATGTGGAAAGTGAAACCTGGCAGGAAGTCAGAGCATGGTGGATTCTGTGTTTCTAAACGCAGGACACCTGCTGGCTAGTACCAGCCTTTAATGTTGACCTCACTGTGGGCTGCAATGTTCCTTAAATAGACAGACTTTTTGATATCTGTATTAATATCTCACAGATGTGGTTAAAACTTTTATACATATACATATATACATATGAATAAATACATGGACTTTGTTCATTAGAAGGTAAGAAATGCTATGTGACAATCTAATATTTATCATCTGTTCATCTGATAAGATGATTTAGTAACTCTATTGCATAGAGTATAAAAATTCATTACTACCAAATAAGGTAGCTTACTTTAGGCTTTAGGGCTTTTGAAACCAGCATCTATAGGACCTAAGCAATAATGGTCCCTCTCTGCATAGTCTCTTCATCTGAACAGATTTTTTCTGAACTTTCTACACTAATGGGTTTGTCTTTTGTCAAAGGCCCTAGATGCCTTGGGAAAGTCGTCAACCTCCTCTTCAAATACTAAAAGATTTTTATGAGCAGAAAAGAATCAGAAGTGTGTGTTTCCCATAGAGAAGACCCTAAAGTCAGAGACAAATATAAAGAAAGAGACATGTCCTTCTGGTTTCCTTTAACAGACTGTTCCTCAATTAGCCACTAAAACAAGATGAGGAATCCATTACGGGCCCCAAGGGCAGGCGTGAGAGTGGAAAGCCTATTAAACCTCCAACTCCATGGTATTCACTCTAAAAAAAGAGAGACTTTCTTTCCACTGAATGAACCTACTGAGAAATATCATTACTGAGTCTATATTGAAGAAACATTACTTTTCTTGGGAGGCATTTCCATTAGTATCCCATTTCCAATTACATAAAGCTCTCCTCTTAACAATTCACAATTTTGTAAATAATTCCTTTAAAATATTGGGCCCATTTATAATTCTGGGAGCAAGTCCATGGAGATATTAAAAATAAAAATATTTTATTATGAAGTACATTTCCATATTAATTTACTAAAGTCATTCAGAAAAATTTCGCTTTTCAACTCTTTTTTAACTAGGACTAGAGAATATAAAACCATCCATTATAAACAAGCTTAAACATTCCTTCATCAAAAGTCTATAATATAAACCAAACATAAAGGAAATGAAAGGAATAATAGCAGCATTTTATATCCATTTCCTTCTTTTTGTCTTAACATGTTATGATCAAGTAGATTTTACTTGTTTTCATGCATATATAGACACATACACACATATATAAGTATATTTAAATGTAAATATTTTACAACATGGAATGGCAACATATCAAATGCTTAGGTTCTGTGCTAACACACATTCCTTCCAGTGAAGGAAACATATTAATATTCCAAAAATAAACCATGAAGAGTAACATGCAACATCTGAGGAGAGGGAAGTGGGGGGAGGGGCAGAGGAGGGAGAGGAACACAGAGAATGCAAAGAACAAAAAGGGTCATTGACCTGATTTGTCAGAGCTGTTGCCTGTGATTGGAGTGATGGCGCAGCTGGGATTAGCCTTTGCGCTGTCCTTGGAAGAAACCATTTTGGGCTTATTTTTCGTTGCCTCTAGTGCTTTGACCTTCTTGGCATGTTTACTTCCTTTGTAGTGGGCCTCGGCCTGGCTCTACAAAGGAGAACAAATCAGGCTCATTTTTTTTTGCTACTTACAAACACCAGGATGGATGATCATGCAGGAAAAAAAAATACAATCAATCCTAGGTAACATAGACAATTACACCTCAGTGCTTGACTATGGTTCTGGTATTTCATGGGGAGGTAGACCAGTTATCCAAAAGCTTTTAACATACCAAAGCTATGTAACACAGACGACCTAGTGTTGTAAAAACTAAAAAATTATGTGAGTATACCACAGGATTGGGACAAAATTGTGATGAAGGTCAGGTTGGTCACTAGTATCCTCCCACCACTGCCCATTGAGGGGACTACCTTCCCAGTGCCAGGCTGGTAGCACCTGCTTCGAATGTCCTACTCATGAATGTAAACACTGCCTTCTACAACCACTGCTCCTCAACCCAAAACCTGTCTACCCTGCACCTGCTTTCTTCTGGGCTCTGCTCTGACAAAAAGAGCTGATATTGGGGTGACAATGACAGTACATTTCAGAGACATCTACATGCACTTCATGTATTATTTTGACGATTCCAGTTCCAAGGACACATTATATATATCACAGCCCTTGTTTTAGATATGCTTTTCAAGTCATAGCAGTTACCATTAAGCACACTTATACATAAAGCATATGCAGAACTGTGACTTTAATACTGGATCAAAAGAAGGAAAAAGAACAAGATGAAAGACAAAACAAATTACAAAGCACCCAGACAGCATTTCATTAATTTACTGACATTTGAAAATTACCCTCTGCCTAAACCAGGTCTTTATCTTTTTACTATCTAGTATGAATGCATACATTATCAAAACACTCTTATCAAAAAACTCACTTGAATTTCATCCTGAATAGACTGTAAAAATCATGAACATGCATTTGGTAAAAAAAAAAAAACAAAACAATACATATCAGGTACATTGGCTTAGCTATAAGATAAAATGTATGATAAATCTTATATAAAATAAGATGTTATTAGAAGATTCCGAAGGATAGTTTTTCTTACATCAGTGCTCCCTGTAATCTGTATGCACTTTATGATTACACAGGCTATACATGAGGTCCAAGTGCAAGGAGAGCCACCCAACTGCACAGGTGGGCTAAACAGCAGAACTTGTATGCTACAGAGATCTAGAACCAAATGAAAAGGGATCGGAGAAGAAGGGTTGTAATGAAGACTTCCTGAAATTGACAACTTTTCATTTGAAGATCGCAGAATTTCACATGACATGGTAGAAGAAAAGTACATTTCTTATAGCCCAAATTTCTTGAAACTGGTAATTATCAGTCATGTCACCTTTTGCTTAAATGTAATCAATTCACTGATAATTACTAAATTAGATACTAAGTATTCTTTCAACATGCTACAATTTGACTAAGCCTTCTCAGGTGCTCTGTGTGTATGTGCTTTATTGTTGCTGTTGGAGTGTTTTTCCAGACTTCCTGCCTTATTTCATCCCAGCTCACTTAAGCACTTGTGACTTAGCTATCTGCAGTCACGGAGTCATCCTTATTCAATAGAATGGGTGATGGTAGACACCAATTTTATATGAGCATCACTTCTACATCATTATGGGGAATAAACCCAACTTATCCTTACTTCATAAAGGTTGCTAATAAAGTAATGCTTGCTAAATACACTCTTGTATGCAAGGGTCATACAATGAGCTGAACTTTTTTATCTTCTTCACTGTTCCACTGCAGTGGGTGTTTGATGATAGACTCATATCACAATCTGATTTCAGTATTCCCTCACTTTGCTGTGCTATTTCATGAGGAAGGGGGGTAGTTAGAAAAAAATGCATTGTCTTGGGAGAAGTGTTATCTTGGGAGAATTTTAATTTGCATTCCAACTACAGACATGCTGGTGACATCCCTGGCTTATAACCTTTGTTACTGAGGTCTATAGTCCTGTGCTGACTCTTCAGAGTTCCTACTTGCCTCAGTATTGCTCCACAGATTTTTTAGACCTTAATTTGACTTATTATTGGTCTCATATGTTTTTGCTCACAGATTTCTTATGCTGTCCTCAGGCAAGACAAAAAAAATTCCAGGGGAAAATGTAAATTTTAAGTCCTTTATTTATATAAATAGTATACTTAGGTAGTTACAAACTATGAAAGTAAGCAAATTTAAAAATTAATAATGTAACTAGTAACTGTGATGACTAGTATTATTAGCACTCTCCTAGGCTCCAAGTGCACTCCATGACTTAGCTCCCTTGGTCCTGGTGATATCCTATGATATAGGTCACATTATCATCTAGCATTTCTCAAATGAGAAGTTGCATGCTGAAGGTAAATAAGTTAAAGTTACAGTCAGACTAGAAAGGCATGTAATAAATATGAAATGCTCAGATGTGTATCTTTGTTTAATTCTATATCCACACACCCAACCAGAGTTTAATTATAAATTTGTTAGAATTAAAAAGTTACAAAGACAGCATACTGCTTTTATTATGTCAATGAGAGATTGTAGATTAATTACATAGAAATTTCTGTGAGTAGGAACTATCTACCTGATTTTGGAGAACAATAAAACCGTAGGCATGAGTCTTCTAGTGAGTAACTAAGAATGCCCAAAATGTTAGCTATATACCAATTTCTACAAAACATGACACCCTTTTTCTGTTTTTGTTGGTTTTAGACAGGATCTCTCTCATGTTGCCCAGGCTATCCTCAAACTCATTATGTAATAAGGCTGACATTGAACTAATTCTCTTGCTTCTGTTTACTAAGTGCTGGGATCACAGGTATACACCATCATGACAGTATAACAGAACAGTTCTCAAAGACTCATTTTTCTACACTGACTGACGATCTCAGGGTTATTTAGTACCCTTTAGCTAAAGAAACATGCTTTTCTAGATAAAACTCCCAAGTACAAGATGAGAAGAGTGTGATTTGCTCATTACTATTTCCTGGCATTGCCACAGGAAATTAACAGCGTCAATTAGTACTCGAGATAAAGATCCAGCAAGTGTCACTTCGTGGCATGCCAAGATGGAAAGAGCTCTCCACCATGGGGCCTGGGTCTGGCAGGAAGGCAGCCAGGGTCCACGGCTTCCAGTCACTGGTGTTTGGAGGAAGTGGAATGGACAGCCGTGATAAGGACACTCCTGTTTGGCACTCTCTGGTTTCCCTGTGATATTCTTGGTGAGGCACTTTGCTATCCTCAGTACTTTATCTGAGACACTGTCAACAGCTTCTGCTCCCTGGGCAAATCTTCAAATGAAAGTGAGACACCGTTAAACAGCCACAAGCTTAACCTGACTTCATTATCAAGGAAGCGCCTTAATTGAGGCGTGAAAGAACCAAGGACAGGAGCCAGAAAACCCATGCACCAGGTGACAATCACGTCAACAATGGCTCTTGTATCACTTCAAAGATCTTGGTTGGCCAAGTTGACTCCTTACAGCTGTGACTAACCAGCAGATGTGGTTGTCCAGCACAAATGATTTGCTTTCTGCTTCCTCTCAGGAAGAGCCCTTGGGGTCCCACCTGACAATGACCAAGGAAGCTTCTTCACAAGAACTACCAGAATTAATTCCTCTGAAGACATAAGGAACATGCTTTGCATGCATAAGGCCATAGGTTTGAGTCAGAGTACTTCAGAAGATTAAAAAAAAAGCTCCTATGCAGATTTTCCAGCATTAGAAATAGTTGCTGGAACCTTATCTCCACATGGGAATTCATAGAGATCCAGTTTTGTTTCTCAGCAGTCATGTCCATGGCCACCAGACCACCCATGCTCCACTGGAAGAACAGCTTTCACAGAAATGACACCCCAGGATTCTTTTCTTCCATTAATCTCTGCTGGTGCACAGGGCCTTTGAGTCCCCAAACCCTTTGCATTTCTCAGAACCAAACTGGCCCAAGAATGAGACGATAAGGTAATGCTTCAAAGATAAAAAATGCAGAGCCTGGGGATGTAGCTCAGTGTGTGACAGAGCACTTGCCTACTGTGTGCAAGGCCCTGGATTCAATCCCTAGTACCACCAAAAATGAAAAAGAAAAAAAGTAACAGTAAAAAAAAAAATCCAAAGCAGAAATCCAGAGGCTGCTAAGAACTCAGCATGAAAACAGAGTTAAAACTCATCCTCCATGACTCAGGGAACTTTGTGGAAGAGGGGGCAGAAAGATTTTAAGAGCCATGGTGGGAAGAATATTCAGAGGCATTGCCCCCCCCCAACTGTCTGCTGCAACTCATAGCCCTCCATCCCATGGAGCATTCCAGTAATTCCACTGGGCAGGGAGGAGGGAAACAGTGGTAACTGCACATGAATTATACATACAGTTTGTACTTATTAAAAATAAATTTTTAAAAACTGGAGTCTGTCAGGACAAGGTACAGCCTGAAAAACAACTGCTTCATGTATTAAGTTAGAACAGGGCACATCCTGATCTCAATGAATAGTAGTTTCATATATATATCTTTGAAAATAAAATTATGTATTTTATTTATACTGCATGTTATAGTCAATAAATGTTGAAAACAGTGCAGGAAAAAAGTAACAAAGTATTCCCAAGAGAAGCTCTAAAATTCACTGTGCTCTCCTGGCCTGTTCCTATTTCTAATTTCTGCTTCAGAGAGTTGGGTAGGATCTTCATGCTTTTTGATTTGTGTCAGTTTGTATGGGAAGGGGAGCCCAAACAAACTCAGAGTATCTGGGGAAAAGGCCATGTCCCTAGGGAAAATACCAAACTATTGGTTTACTAATAAAATTAGTCATTTTGTACTTTAAGGAGTAATTAAAACATTTTCCTTAGTTAAAAGTAAATATATCATCAAAATCACTGGCACCTTTTGTTTTCTGAGTGGGTTTAGCAATGTTAGGAGTAAATAGTGGAGAACAGTTAACTTAAACAACAAGAGCGACAAAACCCTATATATTAAAGTGTCCAATTAAATATACGTCAAATAAACTACCATAAAAAGGCTAAAATGACAATGGATTGACTTATTTATTCTAAAAGAATTAATTAGGCCCTACCATGTGTTAAACTTGACAGAAAATTTAAAACAAAGGTGTCCTACCTGAAGAATGGCTGCTGAAAAAAAAAAAAAAGAAAAAAGAAATGCACACACAAACCATAATCCCAAATTGAGGGTAGAAAATAATCCAAAGTACCAGGATGGAGACTGGGAGGGACAGAGCAAGCAAAGACCCCGGGGAGTCAGAGGAAAAGAAAAACAACTCTTTGGAGTGTAGGGGTCATGGACACTCATGGAAAGGGGCCATGGGAGTTGATTCCTGTCGTGGGGGGGGGGATTCTGAAGGGGCAGTAGACAATGGGAGGCATTTGTTGGTGAAGGGAACATCATGTGCTGGGTGGGCACCAAATCCTGTAACCTGTACTGTTCCCTAGCCACCCTGCTTTCAGCTTCTAGAACACAGGCACAAAGAGAACAGCAGGGAGATGTTGCTAAATTGTGTTACCTTGAAAATGATGTTCCCCTGTAAAATGGAAGCCATTATAGTGGTATTCAATTGAAAATCAAATGCTTTATTAGTAAGCACTTTGAATACAAGATGATTATGACATAGAGGCTGCTTTTACATTACAGATTTTATCCTGGGCTGCAAATTGTAATTCTATATTAGAACAACTAAATTATTTATGTTGAAGCTTTGATAATTATCTGAGATAAAAGCCTGACACTCTTCAAGTCATACAAGCATATATTAAAGAGATTACTGAGTAGCAGCTAAAAAGTTACTTGAATCTTTGCTTTATTACAAAATATTTTTACTAGTATTTTTGTATGTACTTTCTGCACTGAGAAGATTGGATCGTCTCCAAGACAAAGCTGTCACATAGAACATCAGATACACTCAAGAGAAAGGCTTACTCAATGCAGAGATTGCTAGTCTTTCTTCTGATATTTGCAAAAGTAAAGATTGCAATATCAGTGACAACATACTCCTGGCTCTGAAAGTCACTGCATTTAATCCGAATCTGTTGGAAACAAAGTCCAGACAAAATTATAACCACTATGAGATTTCCAACTTAAAAAGACTTTGTTAATTTCTAATATCTATGTAATGAAACTATTCAGGTTCCTAAGGTCTATCCAGAGACACCATATTCCATGACTCCACAGGGCCACTGTTCACATACATTTCAACATGGAGAGTATCTTCTGATTGAAACGGGCCAGGGTTCTACATATGGCGTTCTATACATATTGGCTCTGTTTTACTTTACTTGTTTTATTCTTTGTTGCATATGCGTGTATTGTGTGTGTGTGTGTGTGTGTGTGTGTGTGTGTGTGTGTTTGACAACTATCTTCGTGAGTGTGCAGAGGCCAGAGGTTGATGCAGGGTTTCTTCTTCAAGCACTACTTTATTTATTGAGACAGAGTCTCTCAAAGAATCGAGAGCCTGACCTGGGGATTCTCAGTCTCCCCTTTCTAGGAACTGTAGTTCTACGCACACAGCACCAATCCTGGCATATTTTTGTAGATACTGGAGCTCCAAATTCAGGTCTTCATGCTTGCAATATTGAAGTAGCCCATCTCCCCAGCCCCATACACTGTATACTGCAGTGCACACATAAGAAAAATCTCATCAGCTGGATTAGTTTCTGTATTACTAAAGAGGAAAGTACTGGATCTCTAGAAAGAAAATAAAGTGCACTGTAGACTGTTCATGTTCTTTGGATGCAGTTTAGATCTATCACATGTGTGAATATGGAAGGAGAGTTCTTGGGTACTGATGCTATTTGTGTCTGCTGTTTGAATGGTGAATGTTACATATATATTTATTCATTTTACCCATATCCACATAGGCAAGTTACACCATTCCTTAAAATGCTAACGTCTCTAGTGGGCTTTGAATTAATATTTGAAAAGTGCTCAATCATTCAGCCAGGAGCCCAAATGCATGTGTTTCTGGGTGGGATGATGTTGTGTTGTGTGACTGGTAGAAGCAAGTCAGGAACTGAGCTATGATAGAATTTACGTGATGAAGTAGAAAGACCTTAACTCATGTAAGTAAAACTCCAGTCTCATTTTCTTAGTTTTACATTTCACTTTCATCTTTGAAGGCCTGTTAGTAGTGATTCCCAGCAATCTCTGCCTCTTCCCTAGTGATCTAACTATGCTCTATGTTACCAGTTTAGGGTTGATAAGGGCTGTAAGATAGATGATTATTTGAAGGTGGTGTATTAACTGGGATTTGAGTCCAAAGACTTTTGTTTGCTCAGGTCTGCTCTCCTAGTTCTTCTTCTTTCAAAAATCGTCCATAATTAAAAATTATCTCCTAAAAGACAAGTTTATCATATAAAGGTAAAGTCTAACACAAAAGATTAATTTCTTAATTTTATGCATAAGTAAGGAAAATTATAGATTGAATCTTGAAAAATCTTTTACCTTTACCAACTAAACGAAAGACTATTTGTTACTTGTTAATGTAGGTACTCAGTGTCATAATGTTAATATTATTATTTAGGAGTTTAGCGAGGTGTCCGAGCTGCTTAATCCATGAAAATAAAACTACTTACTACACTCTAGCTTTGTAAGTTTTAAAAGGATATTTTGTCTTATGAAATTGTGGTTAATTCCTGAGCTGATACAATGATAAGAGTATGACTATACTTATAGTATGTTTAAGAGCTTAACTGAGACAAAGTGGAATAAAACCCTGGCAAAGTATGCCTTCCACTGCTCTCTAAATGCACTTATAAACTATATTCTCTAAATTATTATACCTAGCATACTTGCACACTAACATGATCTTAAATATGAAATAATGGGAAATTTTTAAGTCTTAGATATGAAATAATGGGAAATTTTTATAACGTAAAAATATCTATTTTTTCCTTAATTTTATGCTTATAGTGACTAAACCCCTTGGAATTTCTAAACCCTAGAATTTTATGAAACACATAGATATATTATTTAATATTTTTATAATACAAGATAAAAGATTGAGGATTTGCCAATGGGGCTATGGAGATGGCTCAGTTGTTGAAGTACTTGACTCACAAGCATGACATTATTTGTAAAAATGCTGGACAAACTGGCATGCACCTTTAAGTCCCACAGTGGGGAGATGGAGAGACAGATCCCTACGGCTTGCTGGCCAGTGTGTCTAGCTTAATTTGTGAGATCCAGGACAATGAGAGAATCTGTCTCAAATGAGGTAGGCGGCTTTCCTGGGGATAATGTACAAGATTGTTTCTTGACCTCCCTAGGCAGCCCCCACCACAAACATGTCCATACATGAACACACATGTGTATACATGCACATATAAAAAGTAAAGGGCTAGAGAGAGAAAAGTTCATGCTGCACACATAAAGATCTGAGGTCACATCCCCAGCACCCAGGTCAATTTTCTGGTGGGGTTGGCAGCCTGTAATCTTGGTGCTTGGGAGGCATAAACAAGGGATCCTTGGGAGAAGCCAGCTAGCTAAACTAACTGAATCATCACTCCTCAGACTTTTGGCTAAGGTCAAGTGTAGACTTACTGAATCAGTGAGCTCTGTGTTCAAGTGAGATTCTATGTCCAACTGAGATCCTGTCTCAATAAATTAAGTAGAGAGCAATCAATGAAGACACCTGACTTCAACTTCTGGCACACACATGCACACACACACACACACACACACACACACACACACAAAACACACATATGCCACACACATACATATTTAAAATAATTATAAAAGAATTTTCCAGTGATTACTTAATATCCTTGAGTCATTTATTTTATGAATTTTTCCAAAGTATTTAAAATTGCAAGTTATGTACCTCTAATTAATTTCACATTTTATATAAAACTGGTAAATTTTTGTTAATTCTTGACTACCCTGAAATATCAAAAGGCCATCTCAGACTTTGCAGTGACTTTCGGGTGCACCTGATGCTAAAGTGGTCATGAGTTCTTTCATTGGGCAATGGACTGCCATCATGTGTTTCAAGGAGAGCTTTTGTAACTCAATAAGTAATGCAATATAATTCAAGTTTGTGCATTAAAGGTGTGACTCTGCAGCTAGCTAATTCAAGCCTCTGATAGTCGTTTAAATTAGGCTCTCAGGCTTTCACACATTAATTCTTAATCAGTCCAAGAAAGCATTGCCCTTACTTCCATTTCCATATTAAAGAAATTTACATAAATGACATAAAATAAAGTATAAAATTAGAATTGCATTGTGCTTTTTTTCAATGAATTATATCCTTAATGTAGACAACAGTGGCAAAGTAACTCTGAAATTGCAATGCTCAGAAAGCAGGCTGAAGTACAGCTTTACTAGTATTTTCTGTATTTGATACACTATTAATTTGTCATTACTCATTAGAAAATTTGTTTCACAAAGTCAGATTTGAAAAAATCATATTTAAAAGTCCAAAATAAGCGATTAACATCCAGAATAATTTTATAATTAAGACTAAGTAAAATGTGTAGATGTTAAAAGTATTATAATAAACTTTCATGATATAGAAATATAACTAAGGGGAAATGATGAAACTATATCTTAAGTGGTGGCTTAACCAAACTGAGGTGTGTTAGTAGTGTCTACATTAAAGCATTAAATTAAACTAGAAGTTTTCCTTCTAAATTAGTTTGTACAATCTTCTTCACATGGAAGATTGGTCCAATGGAGGTAAGACAAAAATAAAATTGCCTACAACTTTCATTGACTTGTGAAATCTGAAATATTATAATATAATCAATGCATATAGGAGGAGTTCTACTTTCTGATATTGTATGACATTATCCTAAAGTTCTACTGATCAGTAATAGATATATCAAAGATTGTTCATGTTGGGTATGGTGTCATATGCTTTTAATCCCAGCACTTGGGAGGCAAAGGTAGGAGGATTGCTGTGAGTTCCAGGTCAGCCTGGGTTAGAGTGAGACCCTACCTCAAAAAAAGAAAGAAGGAAGGAAGGAAGGAAGGAAGGAAGGAAGGAAGGAAGGAAGGAAGGAAGGAAGGGAGGGAGGGAAAGAAAAGGTTGTTTCTATAATTAGACTGATTCATACGTGTGTGTGTGTGTGTGTGTGTGTGTGTGTGTGTGTGTTCACATGCATGGAGGCCAGAGGACAACTTTGAGTGTTGTTCCTTAGACAATATCCAACTTCTTTTAAGACAGGGTCTCTCTCTTACTGGCCTGGACCTCCACAGGCAGGCAGCACTGGCTGACCAGTGAGGCCCAGGATCCATCTGATCTCCTCCTCCACAATGCTGGGATGAGGAGGGCAGCGACCACACCTGCAGCTCATTTGGATTCTTTATTTCTGCACAAGCACCTGGGTTGGAGCAGCCATCATCTATCACTCGGCCCAAACCAGCTTCCACAGTGATCACAGAAGGCACCTCGGGATCCTACAGCAGTACTTGCAGAACACAATTTGGATTGTGCCACTGAGGCTAAAATTCACCATGACTCTCACTGTTTTCACTTAAAAAATCTCAAATTAGCCCATTTGCATCCTGTATGGCTTACCACCTAACTCTATTATTTGTTGTTGTTTCTCTGTTTTCTGTGAAGCTGAGACCATGGTGAAGCCCAGTGTCACATGGACTTCTCTGCACATGACTAGAATGCTAGCCTTGTCCTATTCCTTCAAAACCTAGCTCACTCGCCTTCCTAAGAAGCCCGCTGGGATCTCCCAACCAGGTCAGAGGCTAACTCTTTGGACTCTTCCTTGCATAATCCTCCTTCCAATTTCAGATTTAGTTACAAATTTATGTAATCACTCAAATTAATTTAATCTTCTCCTTTCAGATCATTGCTTTCATTTTGGCTTATCCCTGAAAGATGACTGTTCTTCTCAGTACTTCCTGCACTTAACACATTCTCTGAAACATAGTACATGTATTTGATGAATACAATTACATGGATTAGTAAATTGATGAATAAAGATAGAAATATCTTGAAGATAGAAATAGAGACACAGGAAAGAAAAAAAACAGACTCACCTATCAATACCAAATGACAAGGCAAGTGGCAAAAACAATAAAAACGGGGAAATTTTGCAAAGGAAAATGACCCTTTCTGGGTGTGTATTTAGGCTGCCCAAGGGACACACAGTGAGGAGGTTCAACAAATGATTGAAATAAAACTGCTAGTTGAGGAAATTGGCTGGGGGCGGGGACAATCACCTGGGAACTGTGTGACAAAGTGATGGATGGAACTTTGGCAAAGGAGGCGGTTCCTGGGGAATTAAGTCCAGCAGGGAGAACATCTATTGGAGGAAAGAATCTTGAGAAAACAGTTTTATTACACAGGTAGGAGGAGGATGAGCAGTCAGGACTGGAAACGGAAATGAGGGTGCAAAAGAGAGGAGGAAAACACAGAAGCCAAAGAAGTGAATTTTTTTTTAAAGTTGAAAAATGTTATTTAATCATAGGGAAGTATGGAAATATCCTATGTGCTAAGATTTTTTTTGTGATTTAAAATCACCTTCATTATATATAACTGTAAAAATGGAATATGAGGTCTTGTTCTGGATGAATAGTGACCATGCTGCATAGAAGGTACGATGGTTACCATGTTTGTAGAAAATAAGTCTTGTTTATAGCTACTCCCAAGGGAAGTCAGAGCACTTCGCCTATTATTTTGAACAGCTGAAGAATACACAGCCAGAAAGAGAACACAGTATCCAGAAAATCCACAGGCATAATGTGGACTATGAAATGTTATTCTGAATTCAATAATAAAATAGTGACAAACACCTGTCCCTTATTGTTGATATGTACCAGGCACAGTGCTAAGCACTTTATATACAATATCTCATTTCATCCTCACAACACCATGTGAAGCAGATCTAATTAGTCTGAGTTTATGGAGACCTTTGAAAAATTGTTACTGCCCAATCACAAAGTCAGAAATGAAGTCCTTGGATTCCAATCCAGGATTAAAAGACCAGGCATCTAGTCACTATCATCATGGGACCCTGAAGCAAGCCCAAGCCCAGGTCAAAAGAATGTAGAGGAACATCCAAAACATAACGGATGCTTCTCAGCCACCTCGTAAAAGATGATCAGCAGTGAATACAGGCTTGGAGGAGGCCTTAAAGGTCCTCTATTGAACAGTTTTCATTACAAGCATGGATCTGGTAATTATCAACCAAATCATAGGTTGTCATAGGTTAAAGATCTTTATGATAATTCATTTTTATTATAATTTTATTATCCATAATTGGATACACTATATGAGCAAATAACATGTTGGCATCTCAAATTCCGTGAGATTCCCTGTCCCCAATCCACTGGGTATCCTTCTCTGTGGGCAAACTGGATCAGTCCATGGGGCAGGGGTTATGGATAGCCTAGGAGTCAACCCAGTTGCACCCCCCTTTGTATGTTGTTACTGATGGGGACATGTCTCTGGATATTCTCCTTCATCATGGCTCTTACCATCTTTTCGCCCCCTCTTCCACTCAGGTCCCTGAGTCATGGTGGGTGAGTATTAAGGCTGCTTTATTGTTGAGGTCTTAGGGGCCTCTATTCTTCTGACTTAGGTTGGGTTGAAAATCACTGGTGTCTTTCTATCTAGCTTATCACGGGTTGACTGACTGGCTGTGGTTATAGGTCTCTTGCTTATCCCACCACTCTCTGCTGGGTTTCACTTGTGCAATGGAGGCACCAAAGCCAAGGGGAGGTAATCAACAGCTTTTAATTTGGCCAAGTAATCCACTCATTGACAAGAAACCCTTAACTGGAATTGGGACTCAGGGCAAAATCCTTTGGGAACCAAAATCTTGGGCCCCCAAAGAGAAATTCACTTTACAAGTGAACTACAAAGAGGCTACTCACAAATAGAATCTAGCCAGTTCAGAAATGTGTATCTCAGTTAACCTACACTGATCTCATTCTCCAATGGAGAGTCTGTTTGTATTTTTCAGAAGGCAGCGAGAGAGCCGTGGCCTTTCCAACCCTACCAATGAGCCGCAGGTCAATGGTTGACATCCTGGCAAGAGAGCCACCCCAGACCTACCATGGAGGATCATTCATTTATTCATGAAATGGTTTTGCAATGTGCTAGGTAGCAGAGACAACAGTGGGCAAAGCACATGAATTTCTGTCCATCTGCCCTTACAGAACAAGTAATAGTTGTGTATGTGTGTCTGTCTGAGAAGAACAGATATTTTTAAAACAAATGGTGTAGTATGTTATTTTCACTAGCTGCAATGCGTTTTATAATTTACTGGGTATTATAAAATTATCACTAGGACTAAATTAGCCTATGGAATTTTGGGGAAACTGCTCCAAAGGGGGGGAAAACATGTAAAAACATTAAAAAAAAAACATGAATGAGGAGCATGAACTAGACCCAAAGTGGGGAGGGCAGAAGGGGTGGGGCACATGCACCAGGTGAAAGCAGTATAAATGATAGGATGGTGCAAGTGTGCAAACTACTGGACCACTTGCCAGTAAGGCACTGCAGACTGGCACAGTGGGTTAGGAATCTGAATGGTAAGGATGCTAGCTGAGAAATACAGTGAAAATTCTGGAATTTAGAGTGCTTATTGTCAAATGAGTTCCCCCAATTTCCTCAAAACTCTTAACATTCCTTGCCTGAAGCTTTCTCTCTGTCTCTGTCTCTGTCTCTCTTTCTCTCTCTCTCTCTCTCTCTCTCTCTCTCTCTCTCTCTCTCTCACACACACACACACACACACACACACACATATTTTGCCCATGTGATGGTTAGGTTTTGTTGTCAACTTGAGCTTTTCAGTAATCTTGGGTGAGCCTCTGAGGATGTTTACAGGAAGGCAGCCTCTCAGCAGGTGGCAGGATGTAAAGAAGCTCAAAGAAGCTAGAAGTAAACATCCTTTCCTGTGTAGGCAGTGCAGGAAGGAAATTCCAGACTCAGGAAGCCTTTAAGTCTGGGAAAGGGTTGCAAGGCCTCCACCCTAAGGTTATATAAAGGGAAAGAAATTCTCTCCCTTAGCCCCCTGCAGTTTGCCCCTTGCCTGTTTGCTGTTGTGTGTGCGGTGTTGGTGATGGATTTCTGTCTCTGCTTGGACCTGTGAAAGGGGGCCAGGCTCTTTCACTGTTAAGGAACTTCAGCTGGATCCATAGCTTCAATAAATCCTTTCCTCCCATAACTGTATGTGGTTTAGAGATTCATCTCAGCGGTGTGTGACTGACTGCGACACCCATCGTCATTATTATCATCGTCATCACCAATGATATAGCCACATGGACTGTCTGAACCCAGACTTTCAAACTGGGTGTATTGGGTCACTGGTGGGCATGATTTTGTGCCAGAGGTGTCTGGATGCAAAAACCAGTTTCAGTATAGAGAGATCAGATTCTCAACTGCCCAGTTATTGAAACAATTCTTGCATACAATGGTACAATCTTTTGTCTTATCAAGATGCCTTAGGTCATGACATTTAATCAGAGATTTACCTAATTTTATCAGTGTAGAAAACTTAGTTGAAAAAGAAAAAGAAAAGAAAACTTAACTGGCAAGTCAGATTGTGAAACAATGTTTGTTTGGCCTGAGATGTGAAGCTGGATGCTATCTGGGTCAAACATTTGATTGACTTGAAAGACTTTCAGAGAACTATTAGCTAAGTAGCAAAGTATTCATTTTCTTAGAAGAATGGTGTGAGATATTGCTAAATGGCTATAATTCAGAAAAAAATCTCAGTAATGATTACATGAAAGTCCAAAAGACAGAACTTTTTTTTAAAGAAAAGCTATTACTTGGAGAAAAACTGTTTTAAAGAAAGACAGTTAGTTAGCTACCACAGATTAAGTGACTTGTTAAACTATATGAGAATTTAAAATTGTATCACTGCTTGTATTTAAATGAGTGCCCTGAAAATGCTGTGTGTGCTTGAGAAATTATCTCTGTTGGTTTTCTAAGTTTTATGATAGCTTCAATCTCTTTAGAGCACGCACATGCATTATCTTTGAAGAAAGAATTCAGATGAAACAAAAACACAATTCATCCAAACCTGAATTATCACACATCCCTAATTAATGTAGTTCAAGTTAATAGGAATTTAGTGAATTTATAAAAATGGAAATTTATGCAAAAGACAATTATCCAATGTGTAAATCTCTAGAAAGCTAGCCTGAAAAGAATGTCAGATATTCAAATTTTTATTTTGAAATCTACATCCATAAACTCAACAGTTCTATTCTGGCATTTTATAGACATGGACAGTCATCATTTCTCCCAGCATTTGTAGATATTAATGTATACTCCATTCTTTGACCATCTGTGTAAATGTATATATTAAGTTACAAAAGAGATTGCTGATATTTTTAGTTTAAAAGTATACATAGAGAATTTTGTTAGCCTAAACCATTTCAGTGACAAAACTGTTACAAACAACCCCATGACTCGCTAGTCTTTCCTTTCCACTCAAGTAGCATAAGGAAGAGTGAATGCAGATGTGTGACCTCCAAAGCCCACCATCGCAGAGCAGGCTTCTATGACTGGCTCTCATTACAGAGAAGGTTATTCCTTCCAGAGCCAAAGATGAGTAACCAATGTTCAGAGGTCATGAAAGACAATTTCCAGACAACATTCAGAGGGTATAACCAATAAATAATCTTTCAAAAGGCTAGAATATTTTTTTGCTATTTTTTATATTTGCATAAGGACTGGAGATTTAGCTCAGCAGCAGAGCACTTGTTTAGTATGCTTGAGACCCTAGTTTAATTCTCAGCACTACCACCAAGTAGAAAAAAAAATGAGGTAAAATGAATACTAGTTATTAGTAGTGATTAAATTTTGTACTGGGTGAAACAGAAAGCTGAGGAACATCCCCCCACCATGAGAAGCAAAGATTCGGATGCTTGTCTTAAGGGTCTCTATGTTCTGCATAGGTAGGGGGGTCAGCCCTACCCACAGACCACACCCTTCACAAGCCCTACTTGTTGTAGCTATAGAATGGGACACCTCCACAATTTCCTCTCCCTCTGATTCTGACCATTGCTCACACCTTTCTGGGCTTCCTTTCCACAGGAAGCTGTGTGCATGTGGACAGTGCTGGTGTGCAGAGCAGGCATCAAGGAGGCAGTCATTAGAGGCAGCTTTCCACTGGAGGTCATTTCTAGTCCACATGCTCTCTCCTTTGCAAATGTATACCCCAACCCAGCAGAGTATATTTTTCTTTCCCTGGCTAGATAACCAGCGTTGGGAGGGGTTCTTTTGAGACAAGAACTATTTTGATGCTCTTTTCATGACTTCTTTATTCTCGTTCTCTCTTTTTCTTCATTCTCTTCGAACAAAAGTCACATAAAGTGGTCACACTATTTTGCCAGCAAAGTCTTGAAATTTTAGAAACTGGATGAAGCAGTACAGCCTCCTGTGATCTCTCCTTCCTCCTCATGTTCCAAGCCCTGGATTATGGAGTTCCTTATAACCTTACAGCTGACCACCTTTCCTTAAGAAAGGCCCTGTAACCTTGTATGGTGGTTCATGCCTTTAATCCCAGGCATAGATAGGAAGATCACTGTGAGTTCAAGGCCACCCTGAAACTACAATGTGAATTCTACCCTGGGCTAGAGCGAGATCCTACCTCAAAAAAATAAAATAAGATAAAACAAATAAGTAACAACAACAAAAGACCCTATGTACAGGACCTCCGTAAAATTGTTAGGCCCTCTGTGTAAAATGTAAAATTATTCAAGGAGATGAACATAGCTAAGGGGAAAATCTTTGGCAGAATGTACTGAGCTATATTGTCAGCCACTTACTGATAGCATTGGAGGAGTCAAACATCTTTTTTGTTTTGGCCTTTTATAAATAATACTTCTACTGCTCTTTGCAAAGGTGGTACAAATTCAAGGCAATTGCCTACCAAAGAATAAAGAGTGTAAGAGAAGCTTGGGAAACCAAATGTTTCCCAAACAAAGCCTGAATACCAACTTCAAACCAGGTGCCAATCACTTAGAGCTCACAGGAGTTCAACTGAGAATTTTGACCTGTTTTTAATTACATGTTAGATAACTGTATAGCCAAAAACCCCTAACCACAAAAATCAAGAGAACCTTTATCTTATTGCTAAGGATTTCGAAACCAATCTCAACTAAAGAAACTCATAACAAGAGAAGTAAAATACTCAACCATAATTGCCTAATTCCCAAGTGGAGGAAAATTTTAGATGAAAATCAACAACAAAATGACTTGAAAAACCGTTAAGGAGTTATTTTTACTGAAAACATAGAAATTTTACAGGGGAAAAATAACACTCATACTACTTTTTAAAAAAGATATTAACATCTGACTAGCAAGCTAGTTACTTAATGGAAATAGACCAAAGCTTAGAGCTTGTAGTAGTTGTGAAATTAATAGCTTTGTTTTCCTGTTTTATCTTTCCCTTTCCTCTCCTCTCCTCTCTTTTCATTCCTTTCTCCTCTTCTTTTCCTTCTGCTTCCCTCCCGTTTCTTTCCCTCCCCTCTCCTCTCTTCCTCCCACCCCCATCTCTATCTCTATCTCTGTGTATGATTCATGTACTCCAAGCTGACCTTGAATGAACTATGTGGATGAGGATGTCTTTGAACTATTGCTTCTACCTCCTAGGGCCTCCAATTACATTCATACATATGGCTATGCTTGGTTTTACATCATGATGGGGACAGAACCCAGAGCTTTGGGCATGTTAGACAAGTACTCTACCAACTGAATTAACATCTAGACCCCCAACAATGAATGGATTTCTGTTGTGAATGGAATTTTAAAAATAGCAGGGGTAGATATTGATATTTCATTGTAGCATTTATATTTGCATTATTCTCAGCATCATATTAGGCTGATCATAAACTATGAATATTATTGAAAACAAATAAAATGTAGTCCATCACAAGAAGCATCTTTGTGTATAAAAATGCCAGAAAAATATTGATTCGTAAATGTCACATGGTTCCTGCACTAGTTAAATACTGGATTTTAGTCTTTATAAATCCTTATGTTCACTTTGTTTTTCAAAACTTCCTTTTTATTCTTATCTTCTTTTTTTTAGTGGCACATTTAAAATCAGTTTTGAACTATCCAAACATCTAGTTAACATATAAAGCAATGCAGAGAAACACAACAGTGCTTTTGCAGTATTATAGTGCTATTGTGGAAGCAAGTTTTTAATGAGTGACTACTTTGCCTCAGAAAAGCTCAGTAAACCTTAAGAACTTTCTTAAACAACAGCTATGGAACAAAATTTTTAGGAGTGTATGTCCCTGTTCCATGTAAGCATGCTGTATTTCTGTCATGTTGGAGCAAAAAATGTTCATCATTTTGTCAGCTCTGTCTAAAAAACAGAGAATTACCTTTCCGGGCTCTGGAGATTTATGCTTTTAATTACCTCGTATCTGCTTCACTACCCTCCAAACCTAAGAATCAATATAAGTAGTCTTATTTATAGGAAAAATGTAAAGTGTTTGAAAAAAGCTGGCTATCATTTTTGAGATTTCCATTTGATGGTATTGATCCCTTGGATTTTTAGCACCGTACCTTTTTTGGTAGTAGAATCAGTTGGGTTTTTAAACATACAGTTTTACTAATTTACTTATCATTTGTACTGTTTAATAGCAAATGCCAACTTTCCAGCAGGCACTACAGCTCCTGGGCCAGCAGTGAGATTATTCCCCCAGCGCGATCCCTTCACTCCATCATGAGCCACAGAGCTCAGTAAACCCTTCTAGAAAGTTGCTTTTCAGTGAAGATCAACTTCTATGGCTTATTCACTTTTTAATAGGAGGCCACATTGGTATAAACAAAATATGACAGGCTCAGCACTAGTACCCTTGAACACACACAGAGAGAGGGAAGAGAGAGAGACAGAGAGAGAGAGAGAGAGGGAGGGAGGAGGAGAGAGAGAGAAAGAGGGAGGGAGGGGGGAGAGGGAGAGAGAGAGAGCACTTATCCATAATTGTACATGTAGAAGAAAGGATTCCAGGATCTTCCTTGGATATCAAAAACTGTACATGTTCTTTATATAAAATGATATTGCTTTTGCATATATATATTCTTCTGCACTCTTCAAATTTTGTTTATAGAGTATTTATATTACTCAAAAAATGTAAATTCTATGTAAATCACAGTTTTATTGTTTTTTAAAACATTAAAAGGAAAAAGACTGTAAATGTTCTGTATATATTCATGCAATTTTCCCTAAATATTTTAACTGTGTATGGTTGAATCCATGGATGCAACCTGGGCACAATTGCTAACTTGATACAATTGATATGTAATTACAAAACTATAACTGTAAAGAAATTGCTCTGCATGGCTGTCAAGAGGGGGAGAAGCTGTGCACAGGTGAGCGGCAGTGACTGTGTGAGAGAGCAGGCAATGTGCATTGTATGTGTAGATGTTGGTTGTATAGGGAAGGTCATTACATTAGAAGATGAATATTCTAAATTTACAACAATGAAGCTGTTTATTCAGCCCCAAAATACACTTTAAGAAAAGACTCTACAAATGTCAAAGAATGATATGGAAAGTAGTGTGAGAAAGAAAGGGGAGAAAGAAATGTTTGGGGAGAAGCAACTGAGAAGATTGATAGAGAATAAAGGGAGAGAAAATGTGATGGCTTAGAAGTGACACGGGGAAGAGAAATATGGGGAAAACATCTCTGTTTGTTTGAGTGTTTATTTCACGTGTGCATGTGCACACACGTTTCTGGGCATGCCAGAGCTTCTTGCCTCTGCAAATGAAAAAGCAGATGCCTGTGCCTCTTTTTGTGACTGGTTTGCATGGGTGGGCAGGGAATTCAATCTTGGCCAGCAGGCTTTGCAAGTAAGTACCATTAACTACTGGGCCACATTTCCAACACCAAGAACATTTTCTGGGTTCAAAGGAAGCCCAAGAGAGTCAATAGCAAGTTGCAGAATTCCCTAAAAGAATGCTAGCTAAATGGTGGCAAATGAAAACTGAAGCTGGACCTTTGAAGAGGAGTGTTTGTCTTGATTTTGCTCTAAGGGAGTCTTCCATGCTGGTATCTACTAGGCTTCTCCACCCACTGTCACAACCTCTGCAGCTAGTAGAGGGGTAAAATTAGGGCTGGTGACTAAGGGACATAGAGGACCCAGCAATAGCATGTAGGGCTAGAATTTATATGAGGCCCAGACTTACAGCTTCCTTCCCCAATCTCACGACTGCTGAGGTCTCTCTGCCGGAGGACAGGGAATGTCAGAGCCTTTAGCTGGCACTGGAGGAAGGCTTCTTAAATGTCAGATGGTGGAGACAGTTTGTGTTTACAAAATAAATGAGTTTGATTGTATTAATTTAACTGCTAAAGAAATAAGGGAGTGGAATGCAATTATTTTTTTAACGATACAGGCAGTAAATCCTAGAGGTCATAGCTTAAATGACCCTAGCTACATGAAAGCTGGTGTAAGATGACAAAGACACAGATGAGAACAAGGTGGCACTGTAGAAGTGTCTACTTTCCACTAAGTGTAGCACTGGGAATTGCCTGGAACTGTGTTTTCTGACATTTCAGAGATTCCTAGTTGTTGTAGTCAGCCACACGCTGCTGGGATGAATCTCCAAACCAGGCACAGTTTATGGGAGGAAACGATTTATTCAGGCTACACAGATCCAGGGGAAGTCCCATAAAAGTGAAAGAGGCTGGTCCTCTTTCACAGGTCCAAGCAGAGAGAAAAACCCATCACCTACACCACACACACAGAACAGCAAACAGGCAGGAGGGCCAAAGAGAATTTCTTCTCCTTTATATAGCCTTAGGGTGGGGTCTTACAACCCTTCCCCAGACTTAATGGTTTCCTGAGTCTCTGGAATTTCCTTCCTGCATGGCCCACACAGGAAAGGATGTTTACTTCTAGCTCTCCTGAACTTCCTTATATCCATCCCCCTACAGAGAGGATGCCTTCCTCTAAACATCCTCAGAGACCCACCCAAGATAATTAAAAAGATCCAAGTTGACAATAAAACTTAACCATCACACTAGTGAAGAACAGGAGGGGAAGGTCATCCATAAAAACATTCACAAATAGTCAGTCACCTTACCATTTTACTTTCTAAGAAAACCCTTGATTTTATGACCATGTAAGTCATCCCAATGGTAATCAATGAAATGGCATGAGGTCATCTCTTTATACCTCCAGATAATAACGTGCAGCAAAAAGAAAAGAAGGCAGGTATGAGAGTGATATCTGATAACCACCACCAAGACCAAGAACGACAGCCACACAATCACAACTCTACAAGTATCATGATATTAGATAAACAAAAACAATGTGATTCTCCATTTAAGATGCTATCCAAAAAGCAATACTGGAAATTTTCAAAATCAAAGGGATGACCTGCACTTTAGGAATGAAACCTATGATGTCAGTGGTTAATGATGAACTGCAAAATACCTAGTCAATTCCTGAGCCAGAGTATATAAAGGTTGACTCTAAAGATCACTGCGCCCTCATTTCAGTCTGCCTGGGCAGCATAGAGGACCCAGTCACAGATGCAGCATGTTGACGTGAGCTGTTGCCCTGCTTTTATCTTATGTGAAGATCTACTTAAATTTCCTTCATCCTTCTACTACTAGGCTCTAAAGAACTGAAATTAATATGCAAATTAGAAATTACTTGGGATCTGCCATCATTCACCTTAGCCCCAAAGGAGAGAAACATGAGTTTAAAAAATAATGTTTTGGAAGTATATGTAGCTCATTCTTTCCTCTGGAAATGGAGCTTCCCAGTTTAAAGGTGAGGATTCAAATTGGGCTAATCAATTTATGATCATCCTCCAGCTGCAGTGCGTGCATTGACCAGAGAACAAAGGGGCACCAAAACCCATGACAACCTCCTTTGTTTTATCCCACATCAGGATTTTTTAAAAAGCTGGTCAAGGAGAAAGCAGGGATGGGGGTCTGCACATTTGTGCCGAGGTCTGGGACTTGGTTGGAAAGTAGATTATTCCTAGACTACAGTGCCTGCCCCTGGCAAAGTTAATGATGTTAATTTGTTAAGGTTCATTTGGGAAATGTTTGTGATTAATGCTTACTCATTTACATAGGCCTGCATTGTGTAAATAAAGCTGTGTGGCCTTTTGCTTTCCAACAGTGAGGTTCTACTGAGATGATCAAAGCTGGACAAAGCGGGTTACAGAACCCTTAAAGTAGGTCACTTTGAATTGTAATGCAGCAGGCCCACCCCAGTATGCTTTGTGTGGGTTATGGAGAGCTGCAGAACGCAGCCTGTTTACTGTGCAAATTTGCCTTCCAGATTTTTCCATAAACATATTTTCTACACTGAAGAGGGAGGCCAGTTCAGTCTCTGGTTGATTTAGAAATGTTATTAAAGAAAATAAGGGTGAGCATCTTCTTAATTCTTACATTAAAATGTAAATAGGGTAATTATAAAATAATAAACTCTTCCCCAAATAAAAAAATGCTCACTTTTAGAGCTTAGTTATAAAGATTATAGCACCATTACTAAACACTGAGAACATGTATTTGTCACATTTGTGAATTTGCCATCCCAATTTTGTGATTTTACTGCCCAGAATCTAAGCATGACTCAGAAATCTAATTTCTTTCTTTATTATTCACGGGGCTTTTGAGCAGTGACAGGAAGCTGGTGGTCATACGCTTATGTGTGCACATTTGTTCCTGTCCCTATCAGTACACTCAGGGAAAATGGTTGCCAGCAAATGGAGCTTAGGTTAAGGGGGCATTACTGACAGGGAACTAAGTAGTGCAGAAAGAAAATTGTCACATTTCCCATCACCCAGTACAGGACACTGAAAACAGAATTCCTACTCAATCTCTTTAGGTCTTAGCTGCTCCATCTAAAAGAGAGAGGTGTTTATATCCTGTCCTGTTATTGCACTGTTATGATACCAGGAAAGATATTTTTAAATTATTTTGTATGTGTGTGCATGGGTGGGCATGTCATAGCATACATATGGAGGTCAGGACATTAGGATCACTGATGCATGGGACACTTTGCATCTGACTTTACATGGGTGCTGGGAATTGAACTCAGGCTGGCAACCTTTGCCAGCAACTTTAGCTGCTGAGGCATCTCCCAAGCCCATGGAGTTAATTTTAATCATAGAGTTGGAATGATCTCTGCAAAGATCATGTCAATTCTGGTTATACTATAGAAGTGAAAAGGGAGGCCAACAGAAGTCAAGTTCAGAACAATTACAAGCCTACTTTCAAGGACTCAACTGAGTGTAACAAGGGACTGGGCAATACAGAGGAGACAACTTGAAACATGTGTCAGGTGTCCTGTGTCAGGACAACCATGAGATATTCTCATCCATATCGTTTGCTAGTTGCTGGAATCCTCAGAAAGCAAGTAAAGCTGTATGACACAGCATTGTAGGGACAGCCATAGATATAGAGGAAAGACACCAGATTTATGTCTTCATCCATCATTGAACTATGAGAATCTATTAAATACCAGCTTACATGTCTGCCAATAAGGCAGGCACTAGGTAAATGAACTATGGGGCATATACACACAGAATGCTAATGATGCATTCTAATGTTTTCATAGTAAATTATCATAAGCTCAAAAGTGCACAAATATATTATCTTGTAGTTCTGAAGACCAGAAATCTGACATGGGTCTTGCTGGGATTAAAATCAAGGGGCTGTCTAGACTGGCTTTCCTTATGAACACTTTAGGGGAAAATATAATTCCTTGCTCTTCCAGCTTCTAGAGGCTGCACACATTCCATGCCAACAATGAATGTTGCGTTGCTGACACGTTGTGTCTTATATTGCGTCATGTTGACAGCCTCTTCTGCCTTCCTCTTGTTCTAAGGAGCCCTGTGATTGGTTACCCTGAGCATATTAGAGTGTGACAAATGAAAATGTCAGAGAGGGTGGGAAGAGCTGGAATGGATAAACCATGACTTTTCAGTACATCTTGATTGGCCACAGAAGTTTAAAATAACGAGTTAAGTCTTCAAAATCAGTACTTAAAAAATGTTTGTGGGCTGGGGAGATGGCTCAATAGTTAAAGGTGCTTGCTTGCAAAGCCTGATTCCGTTATCCAGAAATGTAAAGTGGCACAGGAATCTGGAGTTCCTTTGCAGTGACAAGAGGCCCTGGCACACCTATTCACCTATTCACTTTCATTCTCTCTCTCTCTCTCTCTCTCTCTCTCTCTCTCTCTCTCTCTCTCTCTCTCTCACACACACACACACACACACACACACACACACACACACACACACACACAAATTAGTTTAGTAGTTTTTTCAAATATTTGGTGTTCTTGGGATATTCTCCCTTCTTTTCAATGTGCATTTTAAAAAGTAGGTAATATTTCACATAAAAAAAAGTTTTGGGAGTTTTAACATGCATGACATCTTAGCAATATGAGCCTTCAAGTGAAGTCACACACTATTTTCCTCAACTTACTTGGGCACATTTAAATTTTTGAATATGAAGTTTTACCAAGCATAAAATTCATTAGAATTTTGGAGTTACATAAAACACAATGTTACAGTCAAAATAAACTTCCTTTTTCTGATGACTGCATTTTGATTGAAGTTACATAAAACATAATGCTTCAGTCAGAATAAACATTCTTTTTCTAATGGCTGCAATTTTTGACAAAAATACCTTTATTTATGTATCTGGTATGTCTGTGTGTATGCATGTTCATGCCTGTGAATTTGGGCACATGTATGCTACGGTGCACTTGTGGAAGTCCACAGGAAAACTTGCCTTCTACCTCTTTTGAGGCAGGTTCTCTCATTATTGTTCAATGCTCTGTTTCTCAGGAAATTCTCTTGCTTCTGCCTCCCTTTTCTCTGTGGGCACACTGGGCTTACAGAAGTCCACCCTATCTGGCTTTTACATAGGGTCTGGGGATGAGGTGCGCAGCAAGCACTTTATCCACTGAGCCATCTCTCAATCTCATGACAGTGATTTTTATTGTGCTTGCTCTACAGGACTATAAAAATATGGCACTTGATGGTGTAAAGGATATTTGTTATTTTCATATTTCAAAAACCCCACATTTTTGCTGTGACAGGCTCTGGCTAGAGGTTGAGGAACCACTATGTGTGGTATATAATCTTCAGATTTCCAGTTGCTCTGGTAACTGGCTTTATCTAATAAATGGATATTCTAAATATTCTACTAGTATTAATTTTGTCTTTCTACTATCTTACACGCCTGAGAATCTACTGAGATTTTTTTAGCAGGATGGCTAGGATGACTAGATAAAATAACTGAGGAAGCTTTTCCTGTATTTCCTTGACCTAGGAAAATGTAAATTGTATAATACATTGTTATTATTAAACAAAATTGAGTACACACATGAAATGAGATTGTTCATATAAAAATAATAATAGTTTTCTTCAGCATGTATCACATCTTAATTTTTCATATTTTTATAATTCACATATTTTGACACATAAATATAGTTGATGGGAACAAGGGCAAAACAGTATAGATCAGGCTGATTGTGGAGTGGAATTCTTAGTTTCTAATATCAATATTTTACTCCATTGTTTAAGTTTTAATCGTTGAACCCAATTGGGATGAGTGGGCCACCTGGAGGAGGAGGTTATGAGTATGCAAATATTATGCAAATATAAAGAGATGTCAATGCTCAGACCAACCGGGCTAGCTTGGCAGACTCCAGAGCAAGGAAAAGGAGATACTTACGTCTGAGTTAAAGCGAAGCTGGCAGACATTACAAGAAATCACTTGTTTCTTCTTTGGGGGAATGGACACTCCAAACGTGTGGTTAATGACTGCTTTCTGCACAGGATCCATCTGGATAGAAAATGATTCAAAAGGAGTCAGTTTAAGTATTCAAAGGACAGGCAAAACAGTGAGCAAATAAAAGAAGCTGAATTATTCCTTAAGGTTTTCACTTTTCATTCCCCACAGGGTAGTAAATAATCTCGCTCATTAGTAATGTTCTTGCTTCTAGAAATTAAGGACAACAACAAAAGCAAAAGAAGCATGTTTGAAGTCATTACCACAAGAGAACCTGCACATCCCAAGAAATCTAACAGCTATAAAAGTAGTCTTGAAAATCTTAAAAGAATCATAAAAGGAAAACAAGTTCCAAGTGTTGGGTTGAAATTAAGTTGTTCATGTTTTCCTTGCAGGAAGTGATAATGTTTAACACGGTCTCTCAAATGACCTCAGTGACGGTTACTACAGATATATTTAACTTAACTTTTTTTTTTTAACTTAACTTTTGATTTATGACAAAGTCATAAATGTCAAGCTCTTATTACAGGACATAAAATGTTTATCTTTATTTTAATATAATGTATTAGCTTTTATCTACAATACATTGAGGTTCACTATACTGGAAATGAAGGAGAAACAGGAGAAAGCTAGCTTCCTTTAGGCAGTTTCAGTCAGATATTGAGGCCTAGAGAGAGATAGGAGATGCCAACCCTCCTTGACAGGAATGAAACTAACGTCCAATCAAGACTCACCTACAACTGGCTACAGCACCCCCTGCTGCCCACAGTCCAGCACACTACCTAGCTGGGCTGCCCTCTGGGGTCTGCCTTCCACATCTACAAACCAATAGGGTCTTCCCTTTATATACCAGAATCTGACTAAAGAATACATTTTCAATGTGTTTGGCCTCCCCTCCACACCCCTCGGTGATTTTCCTTGCCTTACCCTGCACTGCCTGGATACACATGAATCTCCTCCCACCCCCAGGATAGCTGAGTGTGGGAAAGAATATACTGTTTCTTGGATGGAGTAATTTTCTGCTTGCCTCTGTCTCATACCCTTGGGGTTAACTTCTCATATTAGTTACATGTTTTATTTTCCTCTGGTCTCCGAATCTACCACATGTATTTTCCTTACACTGCAGATCTACTGTGTAGGTGTTTCTCTAACTCTAGAGCTCTTGCCTGTGTACCTTCTCTAAACTCTGGGTAACCATGGGAACAACTCTTTGCTACTCATTTCTCATCTGAATTTCTTAGTCTCTGCTTTGATATTTTCCCTCTGCTACTTTTCCTTAAGGTCCTCACCATTTTCCCTCTTAACTTCCTTCCACAGGGAAGCACAAGGCGGATGCTGTGTGCGTTTCTTCTAAATCTTACGTATGCATCTAGGTTCTGTCTCCCATGTACTTGTGGCTCTAGTCCAGTCCTTCTCCTAAAAACCTCAATTTCTCTTAACTGAGTGCTGTGAACTATCTTCCATTTGCATGTGGCTCTACTCCAGTCTTTCCTTGAAAGCCTCAATTTCCCTTAAATGGCCCTTAATGAACTAGACAGTGCATTCTGCAGGAGTGTGTTTCCTACTTCCCACGTGCTTATGGGTCTGCTCTAGCCATCTGCCTATATTCCACTTTCCCTAAATAAACCTGTAACTTGTAATTTGGCCTTAAGTTCACTTAATAATTCATAATTTATCCTTCTTGAGTTCATATTTATTAAATCTTTGTTAAAGGTAGGATAGAACCCAAAATTGGGGTTCATAAACTTGGGGGAGCTTTCTAAAACCCCAAAATCTTGCATCAGAAATGCATATTACAGTTGCATACTCAAACATCCTTGAGAGATTGATTAATATGCAATTCTTTTTGGGTTATTTATCAAGTTGAGTTTTGATTAATAAATAGCCTGTGCCTTCCCACTTTTGGCTTGTATGCACCATACCTATGCAAAGAAATGTACAGTGATGAGAGTTCTCGGCCACAGAAAAAGCATGGCACAGAGCCTTCTCCACACTCAGAAACATTTCTGTCTGCAGAGCATATAAAAAGAGACCGAACAGTGGCTCTCTTGTGTACCTCAGAAAATAATCTCCAGTGTTAATGTCAGACAACTGGCAGTTCAAAACACAATGCAGATGATGAAGAATTACTCATAAATAGGTGTAACATGAACAAGGTCAGATCAGCTAACACCATCCAGTAGGAAATCTCTTGAGCCCAGTGTTTAAAATTGGATTAGTTGGTGATATTTGATAGATGGGAGAAACAAATGCCACTTCTGATCATGATTAAAAATCAACAAAGTACAAAGTTAGCTCTTAGAAGAACTTAGATAAAGCACAACGGACAGACAGAAAACTTATTGAACAGAATTAGTAGACCTTTAGTTACACATTCAGAGAAATGACAAGATAGTGCACTGCCATTATTAGACAGGAATGGTGGTTTGCTAAGGTGAGATTTGTCTACAGTGATAGAATCAGTCTTACAGCCTAACTGTAGAAATGTTACACAAATCTACAAATGATAAGATGCATTTGGCTATACACATCCACAGATCAATAGTATGATAACTTAAAAAAAAAACCTTAAAAGTGTGAAGGGTATTGTGGTTAACTTCTAAACTTGAGCTTTATTACTGAAAAATCTATGCCTTTTGATTAGGGTCATAGTTGATCTTCAAATTTTTTGGCAGTGCTAGTGTTATGGATCAAACCCAGTGCCTCATGCTCTCCAGGTAAGCACTCTACCCTTGCACTATAGCTATAGCTCTTAAATTTTCTTTGTGAAATGTTTTGAAGTAAACTGTCTACAATCTTTTTCAAAGAACTCCTGACCTGACCTTATTCTGTTAACTTTGACATTTGTATCCCATCCACCTGAAAACATCACTACATATTCCCAGGGTATCAGGTTATCCATCCTGAAAAGTAAGTCATGGCTCAAGACTCCAAATACAGTCACACAAGTTCCTAGACGTCTGCTCCCCACACAGCAAGCTAAGGAGAGTCCTTGAAGAAACCCTCCCAAGATTTGGTGCTTCTGCTCTGAGAAGAGAGAATCTAACTCTCTTCACAAAGTCCATTTAGTAAGCACAGTCCTTTAGCCCTTCTTTTGTTACCCGCCTTGCCACAATGCCATCTTAATACCTGTGTTTCATAACTGGAAATAGTCTATATGTTTTATTTGATTTTTACTGGAATTTTATGAAAATATTCACTTTTTCCTCCTGTCTAAATCTCTTTTTTATATTTTACATAGAAATCCATTATGTTGCTCAATCTTCAAGCCTTCAGTTTTTATTGGATTGAGAACCTAGGAGGTCAGTGTGTGTGTGTGTGTGTGTGTGTGTGTGTGTGTGTGTGTGTGTGTGTGCAAAAAAGCATTCCATAGACGATCAACTAAGTGAGGAGGACCCGTTTTGAGTGTAAGTGACACTATTCAACAGACAGGGGGATTCAGGTGGCACAGGAAGGAGGAAAGAAAGCGACTAGCACAAGCATTCTTTCTCTCCTTCCTGTCCATGAGGATGTGAGCTGTTATGTCCCACCACATCCTCCTTGCCAAGATAGACTGAAAACTGGAACAAAGAGCCAAAATAAACCTTTCCCTCTGTTACGGTTTTAACATAAAATGTCCCATATGGATGCATGTGTTGAATGTTTGATCCTTAGTTTGTGGTGTTGTTTTGGGAGATGGTGGAAACTTGAGAATCCTGGAAGACATCCTCACTGACTGCATGCTCTAGAAGTTTATACCTGGCTCCTGTCTACCATAGAAGGAGCCTTTGCCACATTATCCTGCCACCATGATATTCTGCCTCACCACAGGCCCAGGGTCATCAGAGCCAAGCATTATCACTGAAATCTGAAAGCCTGAGTTCAAGTGAATAATTCCTCCCTGTGTATTGTATTCTTCCAGCTATTCTGATGACAGTGATGTGGAGTACCTAACCGGAATCCCTTAAGTTGTTTTTCTTAGGTCGTTGTTACAGAAAGTCTAAAACAGCTACAATCATAGTTTTTATTCAAATATTAATTAGGAGACTTCATTTAATTCCAAGAAGTCTGTAATTGGTCATGAAAAAGAATGCTCCACTTGCCAATGTCTCTGACTCCTAGAAACAAATACTGATACTCTGAGTAGTTGCCAACTGTGATAGTTAGGTTTTGTTGTCAACTTGATCTTTTAAATTATCTGAGGATGTTTACAAGAAGGCAGCCTCTCAGGAGCTCCTGAGAGGCTGCCTTCAACCACCATCATGAATCACAGCAGCTGTGACCACCCCCCTAAGACCTTTGAAAGATCAACCCTGTAAGACTCTCACAGATCACCCCATGAGAACTTCACATGATCAGGTCTTGAGGAGTGATGGGGAAAGCTTACAAAGCTCATGAGACTCACAGGGACTCTGGAACCTTCAGGATATCCTCATGAGTTCCCTCCCTCCTGGAGATGGTGTCAGTAGTAAACAGGGGACTTCCGGGAACCCTTTGGTAGTACCCTTTTTCATGAGCCATTCATGTTGCTGGTAGGGCTCTCCAGTAATGCAACTGCCTGTGAGCACCCAGGAGACCTCCTGGTGACATAACTGCTTGAGGCACCTGTGCTCTTGTAAGTAACCCCAGTCAACTCACTGATTCCTGAGCTGCACTTGGAGAGGATCCATTCTTTGGTCTCTCGGTGCCTCTGTATCTGAGGTAAATAGGTATTTCTGTGTGCTTGTGTGTGTGTGTGTGTGTGTGTGTGTGTGTGTGTGTGTGCGCGCGCGCGCACGCACGTGTGTGTGTGTGTGTAGTATGTGTGCATGTGTGTTCAGATGTACATGTTTCACATACATACTCACTGCTCTTCCACCTTCTTCCCCTGAGACAGTGTTTCTCACTGAATACAGAGCTCACCATTTTTCAGTTAGACTGACTGACCAGTGAGCACCAGTGATCCTCCCATCTCTGCCTTCCTCGACACTGGGATTATAGGTGTGCACAGTCATATTGGCTTTTTACATGGATGTTGGTAATCAACTCAGGTCTTCATGCTTACATAGTAAGTGTTCTTACCTACCTAGCCATTTTTCCAACTCTGAAAAGAAACTTATTTACATGGTCCCAGGAGAACACGTGATAATGGTAATTCTATTCATTCACCAATTTTTAGAATAAAAAAGCATCCAGGATTAATAAAACCATTATCAAAACCTCCAAAATTAATAAATGTAAGGGATCTAATTTAGATAAGGCAAAACCACATATCAATATGATGATTTCATACATAGAATACTTAGGTATCACACCCCAAGGTAAATTTTTTAAAGATTTAATTGGCATTTCATACATTTAGTTGTTGAAAATGAGTACTTTTGATAATCTTTTTTAATTTTTTTATTTTATTTATTCATTTTTCAAGCAGAGAGAGAGAGAGAGAGAGAGAGAGAGAGAGAGAGAGAGAGAACCAGGTCCACCACCTCGTGGGTCTGGCTTATGTGGGTCCTGGGGAATTGAACCCGGGGCCTTAGGCACTGAAGGCAAATGCCTTAACCGCTGAGCCATCTCTCCAGCCCTGATAATCTTTTTTAAATGTTTATAATGAATAAATGTTTGTTAAATGGTTATATCAATTTAACTCATGTTCGTTCTATTTGCACAAATAAGGTCTACTGTCAGAAGATCATGATTCACTGGGGAAGAAAAGTAGCAAAACCTTTGCAAGGAGGATAAGACCCTGTCACAATTCCTTCCCTGGCAGAATTTATTGGTCCCAAATAGACCTCTTCTAAAAAAGTCAAAGAAATAATCATCTGGAATTTTGAGGCTAGCATTCACATTTATATGTTTTAAAGTGTTAAAAACTCATTTACTTTTCTCAGCTGAGTAAAAATCCTGAAATGATTACAAACTCAAAGGTAACAAGAGTTAGCACTTGCTAGTTTTTCTAATGAAAACCATGTAGAAATGAAAAACAAGATCTATTAATGCAATTAATAAGTCATAAGTAATAAAAATGAAACATGGGGTTGTGACTATTCTCAGAAACTGAGGAGTTAATTGAAGTGAGTGAGTTAACTATTTTATTAGTGTTCTCAGAAAGCGAATCCACGAAGCTTGCCTTATCATATTTTCAACATCTAAATGAGAACAAACATCTGTTTGGTATATTTCCAAGATTATGAGGACTATAAATCTGTGCGAATATTTAAAATATTATTACTTTCTCCACGTATACCAGAAAGGAGTTTGCATCTTCACAGTGTAAGCAATCCCATGAAAATATGCAGCTGCCAAAAAAACTTAGAACCGGGAAAAGACGTGCCCTGCTGCCTTCCACTAGAGGTGATAGACTGAATCTACAATGTGGGCTACGTGATCACGTGACTGAACACTAGATATTTAGACTCTAGATGATTTGTTTTCTGGTTGGAACTTCAGTAGAATTAGAAATATGTTCACAAGACAGAAAAATCTGAGTTGCATTGTTGTGTGTTCACACTATTAAAGTAACTATCGGGAAGACTGAGAATGGAATGACCCAGATACCACGCTATGAAGGAAGACTGCTGAGTAATTAAGTAGGGCTTTTTTTCATCCATATTGTTCTGAAGACAGGGAAATCTTACCTTTCAATTAAACATCTATTTCAACCAGTGTACTAAAAAGCATTTGATAAGCTCTTGCTACCTATACAATTTAGTAGGTCCAACTAGCTTTTCTATAAGTAGAAGGAGAAAGCAGAGGTGGAAGTTCAGATATTGAACTTTTAAAACGTAGAATCAGTCATCTAACAAATATCCTGGAGTCCCATTATGTTTCATATGCTGTTCTAGCCTCACTGGGGAGATGAGTGGAACCTGAGAAGAGACGTCATTTTAAAAGGTGAAATATGAAAGATAGCAACAGCTGCCCAATTGGAGTCTGGGGAAATACGTCACTAAGAACACATGAGAAGGTTGACTTCCGGTGCCCCAGCTCACTTCTCCCTAGTCCCTTTAGATACTTTGGGCATTTAGGATCTCCCTTTTAACCAAATGACTTCAATGTGTAGCCTCCCCAGGGTATTTGCTTCTTAATTCCTTTCTCTAGTTGTGTGATATCACCAGTGAACAACATAAGCAGAACAGCTTAGGTTCAGAGCCTTACTCTGTGCTAGGAGCTATAGTAAGGGATCATCTTAGGTGTTCTCCACCATCACACAAAGTAGATTGTTGATGACCTTCCATGTACAAATGGAGAATCCCAAGCTTTGAGAGACTCAATTCCTGTTGACCTTCAAGTCTGAAGGTACTGGAGTCAGGATTCAAGCTCAGACAGACTGTGGCTCTCCCCACACTATTTCCTGGGAAGGATCACTGGAAGTGTGGTGGGCACAGAGGGCAGGTACTGGGGAAAAGGATGAGTGCTCTCCTATGCCCGAAGAGTATCCTGGAGAAGTGGGCTTGGCTCTTCTCTTTAACCTATTTCTGCTCTTAACATAAACCAACTTCTTTTTGTGAAACTTCAGGAAAGCCATAAACAAACGTTTGAAGTGACCTGCCCTCTTTTCCGTGTTCTGTTTGCACACAGACCAAAAAAGTTCTGAACACGGCTAGAGATTACCGGTCAGCAGGCGGCAGTGATCATTTGCACCTGTCTTTGATCTACCACAAAGAGGACTTCAGCTACTAAACCCTGTGATTCAGAGCCTTCTGGAAGACTGGCAAAGCATCAACTTTTTAACTGTGACATTATCAAATAACCGTAGCACACACCCACACAAAAAGAATTTCTCATTCTTTCCTTTTACAATTTCAGACTTATGGAAACAAAGATGTATCAATAGAGTCTCATTAGACCTGCAAATATCCATGAAGTGACACATTTCAAAGTGATAGCTGCATTACTAAAAAGCAATATTTCTCTAAAATAACTTCAAAAACCAATTTGCCTTTCATATTGAAAGACTCTGACTGCAGGCCTGTATGTTGGTGTTTGACTGTGTTCAAATCCTTGGAAACAGAATTAGAAATAAAACAGAACTGTAACAAGACAAATTTCTTCTCTCAAAGGTCAAGAAATACAAATGATTGCATACTGTTGACAACATTAGTTCAACCCAACAACTTTGTACTGTTTTGGGTTTCAAATGAGGAACCTCCTGGAAGCCTTCCTTGGGATGGCATGTGTGCCTGCATCTGGAATGTGTGCATCATGCTGACATTGCCTCTCCCACCCAGGGCACCCTGACAGGGGTCTGCTTCTATGACATCAATGCTGCTGAAAGGAAGACAAATGACATTTCACTCTGAGCTCAGGACGCTGATTAAACTAAGAGTCAAATATTTGGAAAGGTGCGTTTCCCAAGAATCCCCTGCACTTTGCTGAAACCACATGTTGGCCATGCCTCGCAGACAGCATCAACTGTGCTCCTGTTCCCCTAGGATCCAATTTCTTCAGCAGAATGCTAACCAGTCATTCTGAGCTGGTATAAAGGGTAAGATAACACAGCATGCTCTACAGAAAATAATATGCCAGTCAGATTATACCTAAGTACCAGACCCAATAAAGTTATTACCACTGTGGTTATTTTATCAAAATGTAGGCACCCAACTATTTTGAGACTGGTTGGCAGCAGGCAGGATCTAATTGCTGCAGAAATTAAGTGGGACCCCAGAACATCACATCTTTACCCCACCTATACCCCAGGACATTACATCTGTACCCCACCTGTACCAAACATCCCTCCTGTGAATTGATCTTCTCCATCAGAAATAGAAGTGGATCAGCCCAGAGGTGAGGCAGCGATTGGAGTAAAGACAGACTAGCATTTCATTTGGTTCTTTCATTAAAAAACTAAACTTAGGGAGCTTGATTCCCTTGGTGAGTTCCATATTAATATTCCCTCTGAGGAGCTCAAGACTTGTGCATCTCACTGACAAAGAGGGTGACTAGAGTAAGGAAAAAATATTACTAATCAATTTTAAGGATCTGTATTGAAAAGATGAGGAAAGTGCCTTTTCTGGTAATTAATTTTTCCAGAACAAAAAGTTCCATTGTGGGAATAAATAGAAACACGTAGAATGATAAGACTCTGGTATTTTGTCACAAAACAATGGCCTCATTCTAGATCACTGTGAGAGAAAAGGTTTACTAGGGAGTAAGGGCTTTTAGTTTTTTTTTTTTAAGGTTTTATATTTTTTAGAGGTAACAGCTTCATATCAACATTAGGTATAAATCAAAGATGTTTTATTCCTGTCCAACACACATTCACATACACTCATGATTTTTAGTTTTACATATTTACTGTATTTTTCTTTAAAAGTTCTTCATTCAGTCTATGGCCACACCACCCTGAATGTGCCTGATCTCATCTAAAAGTTCTTCATTTAACAAAAGTTTAAGCACCTATCATACACTGGTTTAGGAGACAGACAAGAAGTGGAGTATGGCCTTCAACAATCCAACTTCTGGCTGGGGGACTTAAATGTCTGTAGCCAGAAACAAACCTTTGAAAGTGTGACTTGTAACACATTTGAAAACATTTTAAGAAACATGAAATGGTAAGTCCAGGAAATGTGAAAGCAACAATATGTTAGCGAAGCTACTTCCCTGAAATTTTTTGATTACTGTAATACCCACTGAGTTTCAGATAACGTATATTTACATGAAAATCCACAAGAAATATGCAAAAGTAAGGATCTTATTTAATAGTGAAGGGAAGTTGATCCAACATGTGCAGTTGCAAAGAACTGTAGACCAAGAAGATGCATCTCAGCTTCCAGTGTCTGCAGAAGACTTTCCTTAGCTCCTAAGTACCAAGATAGTCACCAACCTCTGCATTTGGTATGTTCCCCGGAAGACTCACTCAGGTGACCTGCATTGGGAAGTTCTCGAAGGATGCAGACCTCTAGAGACCTTTGTAGGGTGACACTACCTGTACTTGGTTCTCAATTGATGAGCAGTAGAATGATCTAGATGAACTCATGTTTTATCTAATACCTAAGAGTTGGCTGTGAAGTTATTACAGTAAAATAATGGCTTTCATCTTGAAGGTATCTAGAACTGTAAAAACTCCCAAATAGCAAAAGCAAAAGAGCCAAAAGCAAACGGATCGATGGGTCCACCATCTCCCGTTTTGTAAGGGAAACCCAGGGATTCTTTATTTGTTTTGGCCTGGAATTCTATATGTAGCCCAGGCTGACCTCAAACACGCCAATCCCTCGGCTTCAGCCTCCAAAGTCATGGATTACAGATGAGCCACCAAACCAGTTCAGCTGTTCTGAGTAGAATGAATAAATTTTAAGATATTTTCCAGATAGTTTTGTTATTTGCTAATGTGAAGTACCTTAAAGTTAGACTGACTTACTAAGGCGGATTATCTTACACTGACAGTGGGTCCATGTATGTAGTAAATACTGTTGATGCAAATCTGGAATATTCCATATTTCTGGCTACTGCACATACCTGGTGATTTTCCGTGCTGCCAGAGATCAAGAGAGATACAGCAAAGCTGTAATTATGCTGCTGGTAATACAAGAAGCACATCAAAGTGCTTCTCAAAAAGCTCAGGCTAACCAAGGATACTTTCTACTTAGGAAAAGAGTCGGGGACTCTCACCAGGTTTTACTGCACACAACCCCGGTGATAGTATGAATAATGATGTTGCTACACGACCTTTAGAAGGGCAAACTGAAGAACTGAAATTCGACAGCATAGGTGCCTATACTCAGGTTAATGACACATAGACAAAGGTCCAAACTGGTTAATGTGATGTACTAGGAATCCCAGAACCAATTCAGCCCCAACACAGTGCTCAGTGTGGGGAGATGGCATTAAGAGACTGAGCTGGATTAATCTCCAGAGAGAACTTTTGTTTTTCTTTCTGTGTTTCCATTCTTGAACAAGCAAAGCTAACATGTGCCTGGGACTCATTACCAAGGAGGTGTTTTTTCTTCAGGAGCCAAAGAAAGATCTTGAAAGCTTTTCATTTTAGTCTTAACATTTGATGTTCCCATAAAGCATATAACGTCTGATCAAGTTATACACAGACAACTGACAGATCTGTGATCCATTTTAAGGACACCGTAACAAAATTCATATCATATTACTAGATATGTTTTTGAAGTAAATGAGAAAAAAATTAAAGAATTGTTAAAGGAGATGAAAAACTTTTGGAATCACAGAGTGAATTAATGAGAATTTATTGTTATTACAATTTTATTTATGTGTGTTTGTGTGCATGCCAAGGCCTTTGGCAGCTACAAATGAGTGAACACTAGATACTTTCTCCACTTTTGTGTCCAGTTTATATAAATGTGACTTGGGAATTGAACCCAGGCCAGCAGGTTTTGTAAGCAAGTGCCTTTAACCAACCGAGCACCCACTACTGCAAATTTTAACTTCTCTGTAGAAGCGAAACAGTGGCGAACACTATTAATATTTTTATTCATGAAGAAGTTGTCTTCAGAGTATTATATTTTATATTTCCCATAAGTTATATTAATATTTTTTATAACAAATTAGTAAAAATTAGTAAACTAATAAAAAAGTAGAACATGAACTGTATGATGCAAACATAAATACGAACGAAGTTGTCATCACAGAGGGGTGCCTGTAGGAACTGGATTCTGCTAAGAGAATCTGACATAAACGGATTGGGTACTTCCTATGCTGAGTCTCTTTGGTGTGACATGAAAGAAAAAAATGGATTGTTTCTGGAATCCAGGCTAAATTTCTGTCCAAGAGATGTACCAAGCACTAAACAAGGCAGACATTCTCTTGAGGGAATGTCATGAGAGTCATTATTGTATAACACATTTGGAACAATAGGCTAAATATCTGTGATGGAACATAATCCTCAAATTTGGCTTTTTCTTTCAAAATTATGACTTAAAAACAACCTCTCAATGTCCCCAAAGTTAAATTTCCATAACAGAAAATTCAGTGCCCAAAGTAAGTCTAAGGAGTATTTTTGAAAAATGGAATTCTATATCATTTTCGAAGGGAATAATTCCATGTTCATAACAAAAGACTATACTGATACTTAATAGATGTAATTTGAAGAACTATTGGTGATGGATCTCCAAATCCGAGTAAGTAAATAAGGATGTGTTTGCTTGCTTTCTGTAAGTGGGCTAAAAAAAATTACCAGGGCTTTCTGAGAGACTACGGAGGTGATGAGCATCCTTGATTTAAAAATCAATACACCTCCTGAACAGCCAAACACATTAACTGAATTCTATCAAGCCCATTCTATCGGAGCACGTTTGAAATGCTGTTCAGTTTCTAATCAGATATAACAGGATACTGAGGGAAACAGGCCCATAACACAAATTAGAAAGATATAAAACGAAAAGGAAAAGCTCCATGTAAAGCAGAAGTTCTGTACTGCCCTGACCCTAAGCATCTGGGTTCTTGTGCCTCTACTCACACACTGCACAGTGAGGGATCCTCTGTATTTCAAACTCATTTCTTTCTTTCTTTATTTTTTGCTTGGACTCTCAGATTGCCCCCATCTAACTGAATCCTAGCTGAAAATTCAATACAATAAAACTGCAAAGTGAGTTCTAGGTGAAGCTGGGAGGTAAGACCCTGGACACACTAGCATGATTTTAGAGACACTTTCTCATTTGAAAGTGAGGCAAGATTTTTTAGAATTTTAAGGGCCTATTGAAGTGTCCTCAACTAAGACCAGATTTTAGCAAATAAAATTATAAGAGGCCTGATTAAATATTTATTTATTTGTTTGTTTGTTTGTTCTGGGGATTTTGCACATAGCTCAATGTATGCACAGACACACCACAGCCCTAAATGTGATTTTTAGATAAATAACATTGTTAATTCATGTATCAAACACTGCATGGAACATACTTACACTTAAAATCATTTATTGTATTAGTTACTTCTCCCAATGTTGTGACACTATCTGACAAAGAACCTAAGGAAGGAAAGATGCATTCTGGCTCCCAGTTTCCGAGGGTGGCTGAACAAAATGGTCAGGAGCATGAAGAGGAGAGCTGTTCACCTCAGGGAGGACAGCAAGCAGAAAGGAAGTGACTAGGTACACTCTAGGTACACCCTTCAAGACAATCCCCCAAGTGACTGTTTCCTCCAACTGGGCCCTACCTCCTAAAGTTTCCAGAATCTTCCAAAACAGTGCTACCAGCTGGGGACCAGACATCAACACTGTGGGAGATACTTCATATTCAAATTGCAGCAGTGGCTTAGCTGAAATTCAGTCCTGACTGAACACTGTATGTTGTCTGTCTCCTTTCTATGATTGCCAGCCAAGGGTGGCACACTGTATTGGTACTAATTGTACTGCTTTTTTTTTCTTTTGCAAGCTTTTTTTTTGTCATACTTAACATTTTGGAATTTTAATTACCAAAGGGTCCCAGCACAGTTTTATGGACACAGGACACCAAAACAGTTTTAAGTCATGCATTCCTACTGTCCTTTTCTGTGGATGGATATGCATGTACATATCAGCTCTTCTCAGAAAACATTTCTCACTCAAATTTGCTTCTGCATTCATATTATAAAAATATACAATAACTGTGAAGGAAAATAAAGAGCTGTAATAAAAGGCCTTACTCTACTTTCTACAGTGATCATTGCTTTATTGAATAAGTCTCTGCTAATGGTGTGGCTTGACAGTTAACATCTGTCCATTTGATTTATAATTACTTTAACATGATTGCAAAGAGGCAAAGAGTTCAATCCAAAAGTAGTTTTAAATAGATATATCTTCATTTTCTTTTGAGTTTGTATGAAAATGTAATTTCCAGGAAAAAAAAAACACAAAACAAAACTATTTTATTCACCAGATTTGTTTCAGATATACACAAGGCCCTCCTTTGCCTTTGTATTCTTATTTCCCAAAAATAAGGGAAAGAGAATATGTTAAATAATCACCAACTTAAAAATGCATCTGGTTTGCCATGGATACAGCATCAAAATTCCTTAATCAAAAACTGGAGAAATCTGAATGTGAACTATACAGTAAGTTGTCCAGAAACATCAACTTTTTCTATAACATTGACAAAAATTTACTGTTTTAGGCTGGGTGTGGTGGCATATGACTGAAATCTCAGCCCTTGGGTGGTGGAGGCAGGAGGATTGCCATGACTACAAGGCCAGCCTGTACTACACAGCAAAACTCTGTCACAAACAAACCAAGTTTAGCATTTTTTATTTACAATCTCTCAACAATATGAATACTTTCAGAAACATTTCATATCTTTTTTCTTTGAAATCCAGTCTATTAGAATAACTGACCTTCAAAGACTTCAGGAAGTTTTATTCATCATTGCACCTACCCTACATCTTCTAGAATTTTGACTAAACTTTGACAAATAAATATCTAGCAACACAAGAAGTTGATTTGTCAATTTGTTTATAAATTTTGGTATAATTAGTCAAGAATCACCATATGTCTGCCAGGCAACAGACTGGTATCATGATATCAATCATTGGCAGTTATCAAAACAGCACAGTTCAACTAGCCCACCCAAAGCTGGGGTTAAAAGCTGCCCGTGGGGAATCAATCATGTTCTCTGCAGAGGAGAATATTTCAGTGATGTGAAAGCTGAAATGGAGACTATCATCTTTTGTGATTACCCTTGAGGCTGAAGTGAACGCAAAAAAGAAAGTCTATGAATTGCTGATAATTTCCTGTGATGACTGACTCCCAGGAAATTCTGATATTACCCTTGCACTGTAACAAAAGCACTGTTCCCTGGACGTGTTGCTTCAAAGAACTCCATATCTGGGGGTCACAGTGCTTCTTCAGGAGCTGCTCATCTATTACTGGGGCCAGGCTGGTGAGGCAGCAGCTCTCTCTGAAGACAATGGAAAGACTGATTGCACTCAGACTGATGAGCCATGCAGTACATTCTGTCTTTCTAGAAAGTTCTTTTCTGAAGGAGCTGATTTTAAATGTATCCATTTTAACTCCTTTCCCAGAAATCCAAAATTTATATATTTCTCTGTTGATCCTAATAGCTATGGGTATATACATATTTCACCTAATACAATTTAAAATTTTTATTTAGGCTGATATTTTTATCAAATTTTTATCAAAGCTGGCCCCGGTGATAAACAATTTACCTAAGTCAATTAGGAAGGGATCAGAGGGATATAAGTATTAATAAAATCAATATCATCTGTAAGAAGAATATTCTTTTTGAATTGAGTCCTTTCATAAGCATTTGATATTTATGAATCTTTTAAATGACTGAAAATAAATGGGTACTGGGGAATCAAACTCAGGTCCTTCTGCTTTGCAGGCAAACACCTTAACCACAAAGCCATCTCTCTAGCCCAGGAGCCATTTTTTTTATATGGTCGAGGTTGGTGTCTACATAGAAAAAAAAAAGCAAAGAAAAAAGAAGGGAAAAGAAGAAGGGAGAGAAAGAAGGGGAGAAAGAGAGAGATAAAATAAAAACCACACTTCTTAATTGGCTGAGAATTCTGTGGACTTCTAATTATTTGTACATTTATAGGCCTGTGAGAGAGATAAGGTATATGTTTCACTATATACTTGGAAATTGACCTGGCCGTAGAAAATGTGTTCATGGCAAGAGAAAAGGGACAAGGCTAACAAAACTCTCTTCTAAATATAACATGCTGCAAAAGAGGATTCTCCAGCTGACTTTAGGAGCCATGAGGATTTATTGGGCACTTTAAAAAGAATGTCCCACATGAATAAGCTATGAGAAGTGAGCACATTTAAATTCAGGTTACGGTGGAGACCAGCCCTTGCTTGTCATGTATTTATTTTTGTTCTTCTTCCTTTTTTAGTGTTATTACTCTGTACTTAAAGAAATGAGAAGACTGGAGACTATGTATATATGTGTATGTGTGTATATTGCTTGCGTATAATATATATACAGTGCACGTGCCTATGCATATACACTTCATATATGTGTGTGCATGTGCGTGTGGAGGCCAGAGGTTGATGTCAGGATCTTCCTTATTTTTGAGACAGGGTCTCTCATTGAACCTAGTGCTTACAAATTTGCCCACATTAGCTAACCAGCAAGCTCCCCCTGCCTCTGCCTGCAGGTGCTGGGATTACAAACACACCACTATGCATGGCTTTTTCGTGGGCTCTGAGGATATGAACTTAGCTCCTCATTCTTGCACCACAGGGTTACAGTCTTCAACCATCTGATCTCCAGTCACACAGGTAGACTACTTCATATGTAGGAACACTACAAGGTTAATGGTAGAATAGCTTCAAAACATGTTAATGCCCTTTGATTCTAGAATTCCATGGAAACAAGGTATCATTCATATGATTTCAACATTTGATCCTTTGATTTCAGACATCGGAACATAAAAAGGAAATTATGAAAACCTAAAGTGAAAGCTAGATTTGTGAGAAGTGTTTTTCCAAGATCCCTACTCAGCTCTGCAAATATGTTTTAACTTCACAGATTGCTAAACAGCACTCCAATTCATCTTCAATGCCCTCAATGTGACTATAAAAGCAAAGAAACTGGAATAATCCACAATGTGCCCTCATCCACAAAGAGACTTAAAACTTACTTCTGAGTACAAGAATCTTGAGAGAGGGAAAAAAACAGAAAATAATCTGTGTTGGTAGACGTATCTTCAAGCTTTTGATGAGAGCTTTTCACGGACCACCACAATCAATTAATATTCACAGAGCAACTTAGAAATACCTACTCTAGCTTGTCCTTACTAAGCTTTCCTGCTTTACCACAGGCACATAAAGGCTTGGTCACTAAGGCAAGCTGAGAGAAAAACTTAATTAGCTAGGGATTTATTAATATGCTGAGAATGTAAGTAAAGTATAGATACAACTGTGAAAGAACAGGACTTGATTTAGGCACTTTTTCTAAATCAATTCTACTCTTGAAAAATGCTGACCTGGGCCAGTGCTAAGGCTGAAGACCAGTCTTGCCAGAAAATCTGATGAAGCCTCCAAGTACACATAATCCTTGAAACTCTAGCACTGAGGATGCAGCCCCAGAGCCACGTGAGGCTGAGACCAGGCTATGGAAGGGACACTTGAGGGGACACATCATGGTGGCTCTAGGTGGCTCTTCCCAGGCTCTTGCCTCCGTTGGGACCATCCATACCTTCAACTAATGGTTTCTAGCAGCTTCTATCTACTGAACTGGCTGCTTATACGAGCAGAATCTCCTTGTTATGGTGAATTCCTATGAGACAGGGAGCAAGTTTCACCATGTTTGTCATCATAACCTCCCTCTCTTTAGCACATTAATTGGGCACTAGATATGTGGTAATTGGCTGTGAATGAGTGACTTCACCTCGAGATTCTCTACCTTTAAAGAATCTTTACCTTTAAAGAATGTATTGCAAGTCGGGCGTGGTGGCACACGCCTTTAATCCCAGCACTTGGGAGGCAGAGATAGAAGGATTGCCTTGAGTTCAAGGCTAGCCTGAGACTACACAGTGAATTCCAGGTCAGTCTGGACTAGAGCGAGACCCTACCTCAAAAAAAAAAAAAAAAAAAAAGAATGTATTGCATAGGGAGAACGAAGATGACTACCTGTTATACAAGCATGGCATTATGGCAACAGCACATAAATAAATTTTATGTACTAAATGAGGGCATAGAGAAAAGGGAGACTTGAATACAAAGTCTCTGGTGCATTAAATTTTGTGTTTTGTTTTGTTTTTCGAAGTAGGGTCTTGCTCTTGCCCAGGCTGACCTGGAATTCACTATGTAGTCTCAGGGTGGCCTTGAACTCACAGTGATCCTCCTACCTCTGCCTCCGATTGCTGGGATTAAAGGTGTGTGCCACCAAGCCCTGCTTCTGGTGCATTAAATTTTAAGGTGTTTGAGTAAGGCAAGGAAAATGAGTTAAATTTAGAAAGGACACGTTGGGCTGGGAGATGGCTCAGTGGGTAAAGTGTTAGCCACAAAATCGTGAGATCTGAGTTTGGGTCTCCAGAACTCATGTAAAAGCTGCTGTGGTGACACATGTCTACATTCCATAATTGGAGAGGTGGACACAGGAGCAACCCTAGAGCTTACTGGCTGGCTAGCCTGGCTGAATCCTTGAGCTCCAGGCTCAGGACAAGACCTTGTTTCAAAGAATAAGGGGTGAATGATTGAGGAAGTTCCCCTACATAACATCGTCCATCAACTTCTGGCCTCCACATGTGCACATTTGGTACCCACATTCATGACATGCATAGACACACATATGCATACCACACATTCATGTGCATACAAAAATAATAAAAAATAGAGGAGACATATTTATGGTTGGAAGGGGGAGAGAAACAAGATTGAACATGGTCGCCATGTGTGTTTCCCTCCCAGCATTCCCATTACGTACTCCTTCTCTGTGGCAACCTTACTGCAGATGCAAGGTTTGTTAGACCCAGGAATCTCTGGAAAAGCACCCGCACAAGATCTTTGTTAACTAAGTAACACCATTTCAAAGGTTTGCTGTGACTGTTTTCTAATGAACTTGGGAAACACGGAATTTGCTAAGTCCAAAGTGTCCAACAATTTCTGCTTCTTTTCAGTGAACTTGAATGTAACCTTGGAAGATTTTCTCTGAGCAGATTTTAACACTACACATTTCTTTAGAACATATAAAAGAAGATGGCTCTTTCATTTATTTTAAAGCATATCATAAAAATAAAAATTTAAGCATATTTTCTTTTTATCTGAGTAGGGTAAATATGGTGAGGGAGTCAGCAGGACTCACTAGTATCTCTGAGATAGGGAGGAGACGGCTTTTTAATGACGGCAAGCACTACTAGAATAAAAAAATTAGAGGGGAAAAATTCACATTTGGTGGAATTAGCAAAAACATTCCACTTTAAGAGAACAAAAGAGAAATGTGTACTTGAATGTTTAAAAAGGGACTTTTTGTTCAATAGGTAAAAGTGTTATATAACACAGGTAATTTAAAACGGTGTGTATCCTAGATTACATTGTGTTTCTTTATAATGGCATCTCATGAGTAACATATCATAAACTAACAGCAAAGAAAATGTGATTTTACATTCTACTTTATTTTGGACCCCTGTTGGTAAATACATTATATTATGGTAAGAAAGAAAAAATTTGAACATTTGTTGATTTTTTCCGAGGTCCGACTGATCCAGACTCTCAGGGGATTTAAAATGATAAAATAAATGGAAACCACATGAAGGACTTCACAGCTAGTTATGGATGACTCAAAGAATCATGCAGTGGTTTGGGACTTTACACTTAGAAATCATCTTTATTCTGTTCCGCATATTTGATCATGTGCCAGGAAAAAATAATTTCAAGGTAGGTAGTAAAATCAGATTATTTTTCACAAAAATAAGGTTCTTGAACTTCCTGCAATAAGCAGAGTGACCTCCTCATGCTTGCGTTTTTTTAGAGAAGTTGTTAAAACACGGCATAAAGCACCTGCCAATCTACAGAGGAACTGGCGGGGGACTGTAGTCCCAAGGTGCCTCTTGACTATAGGCATATCCCCAGAAAGCTGGGGGTACTCTGTGTATGGATGCAAAATGGGGCTGGAGAGAAGCCGCAGCTGCACCCACTCATCACCACGTACATCATGAGGACTGGGATGATGTTGTAGTGACCTTTGTGTGGCTGGGACAAAGCACCTGATCAAAAGAAGCTTGGGGGAGGAGAGGTTTTATTTGGCTTACAGTCTTGAGGGTAAGCTTCGGGAAGGCAGGGGAAAGAATGCATGAGTAGAGGCTTGGCATTACTTCTTGCCACTGCAGGTGGAAACAGCAACAGGAGAGTGAGTGCAACTAACACTGACAACCTAGGGGCCAATAAACCATCAAGGTCCACTCCTGTGACACACCTCTCCAGCAAGGCTCCTCTCCCAGGTTGCCATCAGCTAGGGACCAAGCATGCAAAACACATGAGTTTATGGGGGACATTTGATTCAAACCACCACAGTGTCTAGTCTGCTCTGGGTGCCATACCGACATATCATAGACTGGGGACTTAAACAGAAATTGGTTTTTTCACTTTCTTAGAGGCTGGAGGTCAGAGGTCAGGGTGCCTGAATGGTCAGGGTCTACTAAGGACCTCTTCCCCTAGCTAAATGCCTTTTTGCTACATCCTTAGGTTGCAGAAAAAGCAGAACTCTCTAGTCTTATTAAAAGACACTAATGCCACCATGAAGGCCTGTTGTAGTTAGTGTTCTTGTTTCTGTGACAAAGAACCTGACAAAAAGCAGCCTGTGGGAAGAATGGGTTTATTTTGGTTTACGTACTTGAGAGGGAACATGATGGCAAGGAAAACAACAGCATGAGCAGAGGGTAGGCATCACCTCCACCACAACACTGCAAACAGCAGCAGTAAGGTATGCCAAACACTGGTAAGGGGAAGCTGGCTATAACACCCATAAGCCCGCCTCCAACAATGTTCCAAAATTGCCAGCATCTGGGGATCAAGCATTAGAACACATATATTTGTGGGGTACACCTGGATCAAATCATCACAATGGTCTGCTCTCATGACCCTAATTATCTTCCACAAGCCCCCACTTCAAATACCACCGCATTATGGGGTGAAGGCTTTAACATGAATCTTGGGGGGGGGATGCATAACATCCAGTTCATAAAAGTATAAATATATATTAGTGTGTCTTTTTTTCTTGAGTATGTATGCTTTAATACATGTGAGTGTGCATGTACAATGTGTGCACAAATGTGTGTAAGCCAGAGGTATCTTCCTCAGGGTCTCTCACTGAACTCAGAGCTCACCAACTGGGCTAGGCAAACTAGCCAGCAAGCCTCAGGGACTCTGCCTTCCCTGTGCTGGGATTATGGGCACTTGACACCATACCCCACTTTTATGTAGGTGATAGGGATCTGAACTCAGGTCCCTAGGTTTGCATGGAAAGCACTTTACTGACTGAGTTATCTCCACAGTCCTTCATTGCGTTTTCTAAGTGGGCTCCACCCAATTGTTACTTTATTTATTTACTGGTGTGTGTGTGCGTGTGTGTGTGTGGCCACACACACACACGCACACACACACACATTGTTTCTTTTTTTCAATCTTTATTGTCCAAAATTAAATACATTGTATGAGCAAATATTGTATTGTTATTCCCATTTCCCTCCTCCCTGTCCCCAATCCACTGGGGTGTCCTCCTCAGTGGGCACACTCACAGTGTTTCTTGCCTTTGCAAACAAATGCCCCAGCTTTACATTGGTCACTGGAGAATTGAAACAACACTGGCAGGCTTTGCAAGCAAATATCATTAACCATTTAGCCATCTCTCTAGGCCTCTCCCTATTTTTAGTGAGAATATATTAATTGTACAAAGAAAAGTGTTCCATCATGACTTTTTCATATATGCATTTAATGTACTTTGATCATTAATATTACCCACATTGTTAACTATGTAGTTGATTTATTTATTCATTCATTATTTCTTTCTTTATTAAGAAGGGACTGAAAAAGTCTTTTCTTAAGGAGAAATAAACACCAGCACCTATCCTGGTTATTTCTGAATGGAGATGAAAGTTGGGTGGCCAGTTAAGGTGACAGGAGAAACCGATCCAGAGAGCAGCAGCGCATGTTGTGACAGCCCCTGACACTGTGATGAAGGGTGGACATAAGCACCAGCAAGCAGAAGGTAAAAGGAACAGTAAAGAACGCTACAAGGTAACACAACAGTACTTTCTCTCTGGGACTTAGTGAACATTCAGTGACTACTTCCACTTTGCTTATGTCTCTTGCTTTTATTATCTTGCCTTATTAAGTGTGTCTCTCTTCTGTTTCTTTCAAGTTTCTTGGTCAGGTAAATATTTTTGATTATTTTGTCAATCTCTTTTTCATACCCCAGTACCCTGTAAATGCTCTAACCTGAAGGGCCCAGGGCAGGCATGTGGTAGAGATTTACTCAAGTCTTCATATCCATCTAGGCAGAGAAATCTGGTACTTCAGCTAGAGAAGAGCTTGTAAGTAACTAATTATTGCCTTCAGAATAACAGCAAAAGAAAAAATGTTCTCGGGAAAATTAAGATGAAAGCAAGTACATGGGCTTATCACCTGGTACATAGAAGGCACTCAGCAATGTTAGAGACCTATTTTCTTTGCTCAAAGGGGAGTATGAGCTCTTTCCCTTGATTTTCCTCCCTCCCTTCCTTCAAAGTTTTAAATGTAGCAAATGTGCCTGATACGAGGCAGACTGCAATGCACAAGATGCAGCTCTTGTTCACACAGACCTGTCATTCAAGTGAAGGAGACAGATAATCAGACTGTGGTATGACAACTGTTGTACTGAGGTCATGGGGACACTTTGGAAGCACAAGGCATGGGGAAATGCAGACAGAATGCTATCTGGCAAGAAAGGGCTATGTCCGCTGAACCCTGAAGCTGAAAGAGCTAAAAGCTGGTGGCCAGGCAGAGGAGCCTAGGAGACCTGAGGTATTGAGGTTTGGATTTGCAGACTCAAATCAGCCCCTCTGTAGAGCATAACTGCTGAGGCTTTGTGCAGATGGGCCCTCAAAAACCATCAATTATCCAGAGTCCAATTCCTTATCATGTCTCCCCATAACTCGGCTGGACGTGGTCTCACATGTGTGGCTTATTCTTCATATTTTTGTTTATACATTACAGGAGCAGGGAGAGATTTCGGCAGTTGTGGAGCTTAAGGCAAGACAGAGACCAACTGAATATTGGAAAGCATTTCCACATCAGCATAGGGCAGACATCTATTTTATTTTGGAATATGATAAAATTCCATTTCAATTATTATTTGCCACATAATTACTCCATCATAAAAATCATGAAAATACTGTATCCATTTTCAGAGCATTAATTTTAAGAAAGTAACAGAGCTTTGAACTGTTAAAACCTTGAGCTATGACAGAGTTTCTCAGTGTTCACCTCTGCATTAGGCAGGCCAGCTGGTCCATGAGCTTCCATGGAATTCTCCTGTCTCTGCCTTGCTTCTGGCCATTGGCATTCTGGAATTGTAGAAGCCAACCTTAGTTTCAGACACATAAGGTGTGTAAATACTCATGTATTCTCACTTGCTTACCAGTGTTTTATCCACTAAGCCATCTCCCCAGCTCCAGACCTCATTTTTCATATTTAATAACATCAGCCTTGGTTAAAAAGTGAAAGAGTATTAATTCACTTTGTTTTTCAAAGAATTAATAGACTACTAACAATATAATTTTAAGTTTTGCAATAAAGAAATTATAGCTGGTTTATGATATTTTGCTTCAGAGAGAGTTACTTATACAAAAATCATCTCCTTTTTCTACTTAATGATTCTGCAGAAAATTGTCCCTAGTGTTCCAGGAAAAGGGAGAAAAGACTTCTGATTAGGCTTTGTTCCCACTGAGTAAGGGGAGGTCACATGGCCTGAAAAGCCAAGAGCTTGGGAGAGCCAGAACACATGTCTCAAAGTCAGGAGATGACAACTCAAGTCTCAGTTCTTCCTTTCATAGCTCTCTTGCCTCCTCTAGAAAATAGGAGTGACAACTGCTGACTCCTGAAATGTTTTGAGGCCTAAATTCCCTGAGGCCATAGAGCATGTGATAATTTGGTGTAGTTATTAGTAATAATAGAATAGTATTTTTTTCCCAGTTGGGTGCTTGAGTGGAAAAGACTGCAAGACAAAGAACACCCATTTGAATTATGAGTCAAAGAGAAAACCCCTCTGTCTCTTTTGAGACAAGGTCTGACTGTGTAGCCTTGAACTGACAATCTCCCTGCCTCGGCCTCCCTATTGCTAAGCTAAGGTCTTTTCCTTTACAAGACGAAAGAGGGCAGAGGGTCCAGTACTTTCCATCTGTGTGTGGTGCATATCTGTACTTGTATGTATGTGGGCACAAGTGTGTATGTATATGGATGTACATGGGTGAATGTGTGTCTGTGGTCAGCAGTGGCCATTGGATTTCTTCCTCAACTCCTTATTTTGGGGAACAGGATTTCTCCTGAAGCCCAGAGCTCATGGATTCAGCTAGGCTAACTAGCCAGCAAGACCTAGGATCCTTACAGGCACATTCCACCATGCCAGGTTTTTAAAGTGGGATCCAAATTCAGGTCCTCAGCTTGTGCAGTAAGAACTTCAGCAACTAAGCCATCTTCCCAGACCCTAGCTTGATGCATTTTAATATACTACTAAGAAGGGCTCTCTACCTTATGAATGATCTGGCATAATAAAGACAGTTGAAGTATTATTTCATGTTACTTTGTACAATATTTTCACCTCAGTAACAAAGGAATGTCATTACTTGAAAATTAAGTTTATTTTTTTAAGAAGGAGAAAACTGAACCTCCATGAATAAACAGTGACCCACAGAATAGTGTCCATCTTTCCCACCATATGGGAAGACTGCCGTGACTGGGACCTCCTAGGGAAGGATGGAGGTGAAAGAAGCAGAGAAGGAGCTGGAGGGACCAGGGGCCACTGCTGACTGCACTTCCTTCCTGTAGTGAGGGGAACTGAGTACTCAGGGACACAAATGGATGCTTTCATTCTGCCTTGGATTCCAAAGGCTTTATTTGAAGCAGAACGAATCTGTAAAACAGCTAGAAGCCAGGTGTGGTGGCCCATGCCTTTAATCCCATCACTGGGGAAGCAGATGTAAGAGGATCGCCATGAGTTCAAGGCCAGCCTAAGACTACACAGTAAACTCCAGGTCAGCCTGGGCTAGAGTGAGACCCTACGTCAGGGGTGTGTGTGGGGGGGAATCCTTATGCTACTAGTGTTAGCATTAAAAAGTAAAGGCAGAGAGGGGGTGGACCCGAGGAGGATCATGCCTGCCTGCCACAATCACCCAGGCCTTCCTTTCCTGAGAGCACCCAGACCTGCTCAGTGTAGAAGAAACTCTTCCAAAAGCACAGCCGTCAAAAGGCAAATAGAAAGTAATCCAAGCTCAGCTGTGTAGCATCGCACTGCCAATGTACCTCAGAGGTTTGGTAGAGGGGATGACATCTCTGAAATGGCTCCATGTGATACTTTGGGAGTGTCACTCCCCTGTCCTATGGATTCCTGTGGCCTAGACAAGCATGATGTAGCTTCCTGAGCTGCTCCATGGGGCTAGAACTCATGCTTACCCTTTCCCGTCTTAAAATAAAAACAAAACAAAACAAAAAGCCTGTTTCATTAGTTGCCAAAACCCCAAAACAAAACATTCCTTCAACTATTTACTCACCAAGTCAAAACCTCTTTTATAAAGTTGGCTGATCCTCCAGCCCCTAATTACCTTAGAACACTAAGCCCCGACAGAAGGCCTGTCAGCAGATTTTATTTACAACCCTCCAGGAAAAATCCTCATGGTGTGCTCACTTCGTACAGAAGATAAGTCTTCAACGGGAGAGGTCTGGCAGCCCTTCCAATGTGCGCTGTCTGGTGGGGTTTGATAAAGCAATTCTTCCTTTTGATCACGGCGGCTGTTTATGACGCCGTCTCTCTCATGTAGACCATCAGGCCAGCCTGACTGCATTTATCAATGGTACATGCTTAACCCACGCCATCCCCCAAACTGTTTTAGCAGGAGAACCTGTTAGAGGATTCAGATTTGCCTCGGCTGATTGATTCTGTGGGAAATTCTATTGAAAGCTGCCATGCTCTAGTTGGCACGCCTGCAAAATGCCCTTCATTCAAATAAAAGAAAGCCAGTTGACGTGAATGAAGAGCACTGGTCGTTATGGACAAGTCACTAATCTCAAGAACATTTAAAGGGAGCATCTATGTTGCATGCAGATAACAAATATGTAGATTATTTTCCATTTTGATGAGTCAGATTCATGTAACTCACAAGAGCAACCCTCGAATAAAACTTCTATTAGTGTAAAAGTCACATTTTATCTAAAATATCTCCCAGATAAAAGTGGCACCCAGAGAGATAAAGCCTACAGATATATTTTTTCTCTCTATTGGTATGGAAAAATCAATGTGGCTTGATATCACTAAATTGTGTTCTTGAGCAAGTCTGAACAGCATCCCAGAAATAGCAGTAGTTCTGAAGCCACTGAAAAGTCTATCACAATTGCATACTGTTGCAGGTGAGAAGTCACTCGGGATGATCCTTGTAAAATAAGCATGCTGGGCTAAAACCACACACTTTGGAAACAGACAATATCTACTGCCTATTTGCAAATGGAGTGAAAAGAAAGAGATTGAAGAGGCAAGAATACAAAAAAACAACAACCGCATTTACTCACTGTGTTAAAATTTGGAAAGAGCCCAACAGCAGAACTACTGTCCACTGGAAAAGACATGAATGGTTTGATATCCAGGGAAGGCTGCATCACCAGGGCGGGAGTGCGCACAAGAGCAGGAAGGGTGGTGGTGTGGCATGTACTGCCTGCCAAGAATAAAACAAAAATGATTCGACCTCGAGCTCCCATCCATCTCCCTCCCAGCCCTCCAGTGCCCACACAGGCCACAGCTCCTGCAAGCCAGGAGTAAGCAAGTGGCCCAGGAGTAATAAATACAGTTCGAAAGACCTCGAGCGATGCAGAACACTTCCTGGGGGCTGCTCAGGGTTGGCCCAGGCACATAGCCCACAGATGCTCCTGGTGGGTGTGGCACAATGGGAATGTCCTGGTGTCCAACCCAGCACCTTTGACCAGCCAAAAAATGCTAAGAAGACAGGAGGGGCCTCTCGTCTGATGTTCTACACTATTCCTAGCTAGTAGGCATGTTTCATGCAAATCAGAGAAAATGACAGGTTTCTACAAGAGGAAGACGACTTGCACTTTTACAGTTTCTGTCTACTCTCCAGATAACTATGACTCATATGATTTTGTTTTCAAATTGAGCAGAAAGTTGCCCTCACTTTGGGGGAAACAAAAAAGGCTGTCTAGACTTGGGATAGTTAGAAAATCTAAGGTTGATGATGATGGTCTGGCTATGATTAGGGAGTTGTTGGGACAGGAACACTGTTTGGTCTTGAACTCTTATTTCAAATGAGTTTTGTGTCCATTTATTTATTATTTATTTATTTATTTATTTATTTATTTATTTATTTATTTATTTATTTGTGTGGAGGTCAGAGGACAACTTTGGATGATGGTCCTCCCCTTCTACGGGCTGGGTGGCTCACAAGATTCTTGGAAATTCTCCTCTCTCTGCCTGTCTCACCACAGGGACTACAGATACCTGTTAGAGTGTCTGTCTTTTTACATGGGTTCTGGGGATCTGAACTCAGGGACTCTAGCTCTGTGGATTATACTTTACCCACCGAGCCATCTCACTGTAATTTTTTTTGTTGTTGTTTTTGCTACTGTTCTTTTGAATAGTGTATTTTAGCTGTCCCCACTTTATTTTCCTGGTTAAACAAAGAGTAGGTGATCTAGACTGTTCCATTAAGTAGTAAACATTCTTCTCTAGCCTGCAGAGGTTATAAGTGTACACATAGGTGGATCACTGGGGGACAGGCTTGGCATGTTTTTATTTTAATATAACAGATTGAGTTATAGCTCACATACCAGACAAAGCATCACTTAAAATGAACAATTCAATAGTTTTTGGCATATTTGCAGAGTTGTTCAATGATCACCAAATTCAAATTTTAGAATATATTCAGGACCTCCTGAAAGAAAGCCAGATGTGATACCTTGGGCCTGTGATCTCTGCACTCACTCGGGAGGCAGAGGCAGGAGGGTCATCCACAAGTTCAAGGCAAGCTAAGTCTACAGTCATGAGTTAAGGCTACAAAGTGAGAGCCAGTTCCCTGCCCACCCCAAAGGGAAAAAAAATCCTTGCAAAATCCCTGCACTAGTACTCCCCACCTTCACTGCCTCCTAAAATAACTTACTTCTGACACCTACTAATCACCTACTAATCCATTTACGCTCTCTATAGATTTATCCAACCTGGAAACATCATCTACATGGAATCATGCAACATGTGGTTGGTTTGAGGGCTTTCATTTAGTTGCCAGAATATTTTTCAAGTTTGTTTGTATTTTAATATGCACCGGAATTTTATGCCTCGTCAAGGTTAAGTAATATTTCATTCTTTGAATATCCAACATTTTGTATATTAACTTGGATTTATCAGTTCATGGATAGGTGGTTTTCAATGATTGGCTATTCAAATAATGCTGCTAATGAATATTTCTTTATAAAATTTTTCTATGGATATATGTTTTCCATTCTATCAAACATATACCTAAGAGTGGAATTTTGGCAATTGTTGGGTCATATGGTCACTATAAGGTTCAATCTTTTGAAAAGCTGACAGGCTATTTTCCAAAGGAGCTAAACCTTTTTACATTGCCACAGGAAGCATATGAAGGTCCCAATTTCTCCTGGCCAGCCTGTATTGGATCACATAATAATCTTATACCTAAAATCCCTTACTTGCTTTGAGGATAAATGAATAGTATGAGAATATGCTCTATTAAACTTTTTACCAGCATCCTCGAACAGTGTCCCAGAATCATCAAAATTCCCATCTTGATGATATTTGTTTTGGTAATGAGTTTCCTGAATAAATACTGTATCATATTTCAACTAATTCCATGGCATTCCTGGTGATAGTACTTAATGGAGTGTCATATCTCATTTACACTGATCCTAAAATAATAAGGGGAAGAAAAGAAAATAAGAAAGGAAAAGGGAAAGGATAAAAGGAAGGAGGAAAAAAAGGAAGAAAGGGAAGGAGAGAAGGAGGGAGGGAAGGAAGGGGTGCCAGAAGCATTTATCTACAATAGTAGTTCTTTAGGTCAGCCACATTTATTTGGAAATATATAATAGAACTCAACAGAAAAAAAAAAGTCAGCCAGAAGTATAATGGAATAGTGATTTTTTTTCTGATGCTCAGTTAAATATTCTGACTCAACCAGGCATGCATAAAACCACGATGTATTTAATTACATGTGACTCTTCTAATTAGGTAATGTTCCATCTACAGCTAACTTCCATGCTTGTAGATCCAAGATGATGTATTATATTAATACATCGAATGTCGCAAAAACAATTTTACAATACTTAGGATGTTTTAATATCTTAGCTAATGGTCTTGTATAATTTATCATTATATGATTAGACTCTAAAGTACAAAGAGTAAGTATACAGAATCAATCCAAGAGTCTTGTGAACAAATTTATAATTGTTAGCCATTGTAGATCTTCCAAAGGGAAGCAAAATTCCTTCTCTAAGCCACAATGGTGGCTCTGATGAACAGCATGTAATACAAGACCTCCCGGGGGCTGGTGAGAGTCATTTTGTACTAACAAACTCAAGTCAAATAGAATGCAACAGGGAACTTAACAAACAGACTGCTCCATTGACAAAGGTCAGAGGCACAGTGATCCCCCTTACCCAATCAAATCTCTATGCTAATAAAGACGAGGTTTGAGAACTACTTAGCTGCCTCCATTCATTAGCATAAAAACTTCACAGCTGTTTACCATTCATTAGCATTTTAATGACAGACAATTTGCCATGTTAAACACAGATTGTTTGAAAGTACTGATGGATCTTCTGAATAAATATAAACTAAGCTTTGACAATTCCTGCACCCCAACCTTTCTGTTTTCACTTTTAACACCAATTTTTTAAGGACTGCTTCACTAAGCCTGGATCCTTCAAAGGACGCTCTGGACATGGAAATAAATGAAGGCAAAGTGCTTTTTATTTTTTGTGAAGTTTATTGCCAGCTTTGATCCCTCTGTCACCTTATTCCGGATTTTGCTGTTGCTGTGGGAAGCCTTTCTCCTCACCTTTGAGTGCCTGAAAGTCAGTGGGAGTTGCCAGCAGAAATTTAGCCAAAATACATTGCATCCTGCAAGAAAATGCTTTAATTTCTCTAAAAGTCAGACTTGCTGAGGTTTAAAAAAAGATTGAAAACATAATACACAAGCATTTCAATGCAAAGTACACCCTTCAGGTTATTTTTCTCATGTAGTTGGACCAATCTCTGACTTTTTTTGAACCGAAGCCAGGTTCATATAACAAAGGTGTTTATTTAAAGAGAAGTACAGCATTCATTAAGAAAGAAAGATTATTGGGGAGATGGCTCAGTTGTTAAAGGCAATTGCTTACAAAACCTGCTGGCCTGGGTTCAGTTCCCCAGCTTCCACATAGAACAGAACACAGTGGTGTTCAGTGTTTGATTGCAGTGGCAAGAGGCGTGAACACACACACACACACACACACACACACACACACACACACGAATGAATGAGCAAATAAGTCAATAGAAAAGACTATATTTGATCAGGTTTTAAGTACATGTCTTAAATACACTCTGGAAAAGGGCAGGAATTTGGGGCGTTTTTAAGAGTGTCTGAGAAAGCATTAATAGAAGGAGCACTTAAGAGAAGTAATGAATTCAGAGTTATGGCCCAAGAAGCAGGCAGGAGTGGATTCCCAGAAAATGTGAAACCCACCCAGAGATTCGGGTTGGGGATTTTTAAGAAAGTCCTCTGGACAGGAGTCTGAACTGGTCAGCTCACTCCTGACCTCTGGTGTCTGAGTGGGACAATCTGCGAAAGGGAATCATCCCAGGAATCCCATTCTTCCAGGAAGTGTGCAACCTTCTTGGGGGTGGGGGAGAAGGGGAAGAAAGGCCAGACCCTTCTGACGTTTATGGCCTCTAGCATAAAGTGAAAGCGAGATGGGAATTTGGGGGTTCCTCTGTCAATGCACCAATATACACCAACACACTGATAATTTGAGGTATCCCCACATTCTTGTCTTATGAATTCATGAATGAAATCCACAGACCAGAGATTAGAGCTTTAGGAGTTACAGCTTTAAGAGAAGGGGAGGTAAAGGCTAGGAAGACACTGAGAAGGCCAGAACTCAAGAGAAGGAAGGAAGGCAGAAATCGTACCCAGGGAAGTAAGAGTGGCTTTGAGAAGCCCACCTTGAGATTCAGGTTGGGGAATTTTCAGGTGAGTCCGTGGATGGGCAACTTGGTCTAGCCAGTTAGTCTTAATGTCAGGTGTCTGGGGTCAAGATCTCTAGAAAAGGGCAATTCCAGACATCTTAAATCTCTGGGAAAGGAGTAGAAGAACTCCCCAAGAGGACAGAGAATAGAAAAGATCAGACCCTTCTGACATTTCTGACCTATAGTAAAGTGAAAAAAATTGGAATTTCTACTATAGGCCCAAGGACAATTCCTGAGTTTAGCTAAAAGAAAGCTATTCACCTGTCACCTCTAAACTGCCTCAAAAAGATTCAGATTCTCCTCTTATAGGCTCGATGCTATTGTTCATTCCTACTTTAGGTGGTGGAGGATGATGACCTGTTTACCCTATCACTAAACTGCCTCACTAGTATATATCCAATGCAAAGGGTGAATGTGGCTTCCCAAAAGCCAGTAACCAATATTATATGACTTCTTTATAAATTTTATTCACTTATTTGAGAGAGAGTCAGACAGAAAGAGAGTATGGGTGCTCCAAGGCCTCCTGCCACTGCAAACAAACTCTAAATACATGCACCACTTGGTGCATCTGGCTTTACATAGATACTGGAAAATCACACCCAGGCCATCGGACTTAGCGAGCAAGTGCCTTTAACTGCATGTACACAATACAGCTACATATGTATGAATATATCTGTTGCAGTTACTTCTCATTGGTGGGACAAACACTAGACCAAAAGCAACTGATGGGAGACAAGGGTTTGTTTTGGCTTACAGACTCAAGGGAAAGCTCCATGATGGCAGGGGAAATGCCATGATGAGCAGAGGCTAGGCATCACCTCGTGGCCAATATCTGCACTGTCTGTTCAAAGGTAATGTCAACTTTTAGACTTTTCTCCGACTATGATGGCTAACCATATGTAGCAGTTTAATGTGATTTTTGACAGAAATTATGATTTTTTAAAAAATGTCGTTTCCTTAGAAAAGGGAATTTCAGAGAGTGGTGGGGGGAATGTGGACTTGTGCTCAAAGAAGGAAGAAGCTTGAGGAAAAGAGACAAGGTTGAAAGACTTTATTTCCCTATTTCTTAGGCCTTCCAAATTTGTTAATTCATAGTATACTTCAAAACATCTTTTTGATTCTCAACAAATACAAGTTCTATTTATCTGTTATATGAAACCAAAAATATATAGAAGCCTCACCACTGTGATCATAAAAGAAAAAACAAACATTATTTTCACCACTGCCTCTGTTAACCTAACAAGTACTTCATCATGTCAATGGAGTATGTCATAATCCATCACAATAAAACCTCATTTGAGGGCCAAGTGACACTTGAAATTATTGTCTTAGTCTTTGACCTTTAGAAATATGATCTTGAAGGCTCTTTTAGGTTATAATTCCAGGACTTCCTGGGGTCTCTTTTTTATATACCCTAGCAGAAACAAACATCTTACTCTTAGACCATATAGCAGAGGTAGAAAAATGTGCATTTTTAGAATGAGAGCAAATCTACTCTAAGCTGTGAGGAGTAGGTTCTCCTATGCTATTGTGTATGTCACTTTCACTGGGTACTGATATAGATAATTTAACTTCCATAAAAATGTATGGTGAGGGCAAGGTCAATTACAGAACTCTCAAAGATTTTGTTGAAGAAATTAACATGGCTAGAAATTGAGCCTTCTCTTTCCATGGCTCCCTCAGCTTTTTTGCTCCTCAAAGTGTAGGTTTTTCCCTCTTTCCAGGACAATTACCAACCAGCATCTTCTGTATTTCTTCCATTATTCCACTCATCTGTTATGTTCTAAGAAGACCATGAAGCATGGCCACTAGCAGGGGACTGTGTGAATAAGGGACAGGACTGATAGAGGTCCTCTTCCGAAGAGCTCACAGAGCAATAATAACATATGAGAACACTTTTCATAGCATGTACTATGGACCAGGCACTTCAACACACACGCAAATATTCATATACACAATATAGTTACATATTTATGAATATATCTGTTGCAGTTACCGTCTTGTTGCTGGGTCAAACACTAGACCAAAAGCGACTGATGGGAGAAAAGGGTTTGTTTTGGCTTACAGACTCAAGGGGAAGCTCCATGATGGCAGGGGAAATGCCATGATGAGCAGAAGCTAGTTATCACCTCCTGGCCAATATTAGGTATTCAACAGCAGCAGCAGAGTGTACTGCTAAGGGGAAATTGTCTATAACTCCCATAAGCACACCCCTAACAACACACCTCCTCTAGCAAGCATACAATTCTCAACTTGCTATTAGAGCACTCAAGTTTATGGAAAACATCAAATTCAAACCACCACATTCTGCACCTGACCCCAATAAACTGATGACCATTCATGATATAAAATACAATGAATCCTACTTTAAAAGTCCCCACAGTTCTTTCTCAATCCCAGCACTGTTCAAACATCCCCATAGTCCAAGGTCTCTAAACTGCTAGCTGTATTTTTTTTTTAATTAAAAAAAACATAATGGCACAGCATAAACATTTTCAATAAGCTGATGATAAAGGTCCAATTTTTTGGTGTGGCCTTGAACAAGTAAATTTTGTTCTTCATGTCTCTATGTTCTTTTCCATAATAGGAGATGATAGTATCTGTATCATAGGTTGGCATGAGAACTGGCTGGGATCTTTGTAAGTGCTGAAGTGTGTGCTTGATGTCTGACACACAGCCAGTGCTATGCCTGTTTCAGTTACTGGGTTACAATGGTAACTAGCTACTCACACACCTCTGATGCTATGCCATATCCTAGGAAAGCACAAATAGATAAATCCATTAATGATAGTCATAAAAGACAGGATATGTTGGGGGTTCAAGAGAGAAAGAAATTGCATCTGTTAACAAGTTGGCTGGAATCTAAGTTATATTGCTAAATTATAATATGCTATTACATCTTATTGAGAATTGACTCTGGGAATGAGGTAACCAGACTCCTGGCCATTTTCAGACCCCACAGACCCAAGCATGTTTATAGCCCAAAGATTGGAAACATTATGCCCTTGAGAACAGCTAGAAGGGCAACCATTTCTCAGGTTGTACCTCCATGAACACTAAATCTTAAGACTTGAACAGAGGTCACTATTATTTATCCCATATAAAATTGCCTGTGGTGAACTGTAATTAGAAGCCTCACCTGAAAAGACATTCAACCTGGGACATTCTACTTGGGACCAGTCATTTCTGATGGATGCTGTAAGTGCCAAGTTGCTGCAGGGCTGGGCCTGGCCATTTGCTTTTCTACTGGGAAGCTGCTCCCCTCATCTCTCTGCTTGACATTGTTCAATACCCAGCTCAATGTTCTGGTATTTGTCTGCTTTTTGTCTTTTTTTTTTCCTTGTGCTGCTGCTTACCTTATTCCCTAACAGCTCATTCCAAGCTGAAAATAAGGCTATCATGGATCATTTTTCTGGACACGACACGGGCTCATCAACATTTCTTTAGGTGAGGTGAATTATAAGATTAAACTTGAGGAATGGTTAAAGGTTTGAAAGACAGATATGAGAGAAGGTGGAAGAAACTGCATAAGACAAAAACAAAGAAAAAATAAAATATAATTAAATTTCAAAACTTTCAGTTTCTCAAGGTATTCTTAAGGTTTCTAGAATAGATAAAATTTATAAAGAGAAAAATAGAACATGTTTGTTACCTCCAAGTAAACAGATTTCTCAAAAAGAAAGGCAAAGATATTAAAAATGACAGGAAAAAATGATAAATATATTAAACAATAAGAATATATGGGGATAGAGAGATGGCTTAGTGAGTACTTAGGCACTTGGCCTGGTTTCAGTTCCCCAGCCATTCATGGAAAGCCTGATAAGACATTTGTTTGCAGCAAGAATCGTGTGCACCTGCTCATACATACACAAATAAAGAGTAAGAATGCAACAGGACATCATCAAGTAAAGGTAACTACAGAGGGGAAATACTATTTATTTTACATATATATATATATATATATATATATATATATATATATATATATATATACATATATAGTATCAATAGTATAGAGTCAAGTCATTTGTCTACAGATTAAAGAAGTTTGGCAAATAAGAAAAGAAAGTACAAGAAAGATGGGGAAATGCTCAGACACTTCACAAAAGTTGAAATTAAAATGGTCAAGAAAATCCAGCAGCTGGATAATTTTCATTAGACAGCAGGGATAAACCAATCATAGCCATAAGGAGATGTGGCTACATATCCTCAAGGATATCTACAATTACAACACACAGGTGAATGTCAGGAAAGCAACTAGAAACTCTACTGTGAAGCACACATACAGCTCTTTGGAACAATCTAGTTAACACACATCAGTGATGACTCACAGTTCTGCTTCCAGGAATATACTTAACACAAGTGGTATTGCTGTGAGTTCTCTGTCACATGACTATGAAAACAGGGCACACTGATAACCAGGAGTAGGTACGTATGGCAAAGGAGGTTTTTTTTTTTTTTTTTCAGAAAATAAGTGGAAAAACCCTAAATTGTCAAGGTAAACATGATGAGGATTTCAGCGGGCATCCCAAGAAGAGAAAGAAGGGAAAACAAAAGTGGACCAGATCAGTGAGCATCTATGGCAACCACTCAGAAAGAGGGGTATCTTACATTATTTCACTGAGGAAATAAGAAGTCCTCCCAACCCTTGAGCATGTCTTTACTTGATGGGTGGTCACTTGACCAGATCAGTGACTGACAGACACCACTGCATTTTAAAGGAGGTAATTAGTCTTGAACTAGAGCCAGAGAACATTGTGGGGAAGTAGATCTTCCATTCATATGGTAGTTTCCATCCTGTGGAGGAGCAGTTGCAATGTTTCCTCTTTTTAATGTCACCAGGGAAATAGGAGATGGGGTCTATTCTCCAGTGACCTCCAAGCCTAATGTCTACCTGCCTATGCAGTATGTCTTAAACACAATGATCCCAGGAATGTTAGTCCCTGTGGTAGTCTGACTGAATGTCCACCAATAGATTCAAAAGTGTAAAAGTTTTTCTCCAGCTGCCTGGCTGGAGGAGGTTATCTCCTAGGTGGGATCTTAGGCTCTGGCACTAAGGTGATTCTGGGATGGATGTGAAATTCCAGCTATACATATTCAAAGAGCACTCAGAGCTGAAGTCTGGTGGTTCTGCTGCTTAGTAATTGGAGCTTGATTTTGGAGGTGCTGGTGCTGGGTCTCTCTGCTTGGATCTGTGAAAGGGGGCCAGCCTCTTTCACCATTCTGAAACTTTCCCTAGATCTGTTATTTCAATAAATACTTTCATCCCCAAACTGTGCCTGGTGTGGAGATTTTGACTATGACAGTCCCAAACTGGAAATGAGTCCATTTAACCCATCAAGAGTAGAAAGAATAAATCATTTTGGTATCATACACAACAAAACATTCACACACTGCACTAAGGTAACAAGAATAAATGATATAAAATTACATGTAACAAGAAGCAACATAATGCTTGAGAACAAAACAATGCTGAGAAGCATAATATTGAGAAGAATGAAAGTGCAGGCATAGGGGAGGAGGCACAGTTCACGTAAAGTACTCAGCTGGGCACACTGGCCTATGCTGTTAGGATCTCCACTGTCTTTTTAAGGATAGGGTGAGGGTCACTGACAGTATGAGAGGGCTGGGCAGGGATGTTCCTTTATCCAGGGACCAGCTGCACCACAAGGCTATGTTTTGTACATTCTTTCAACTGTACATTCAGGACATATTTTCTGTATACATTAACAGGTACATATTTTTAAAATGGAGTCAGTGCTGTTGATAGACATTAGGAGCAAGATAGCCTTGTGATGGGTTGACTGTAAAACCTTCCCCGTAGCTTCAAGTATCTATAATTAAGTCTCCTACCCAGTCCTCTGCTGGCGGAGCCTTGCTGGTATGGCACTGAGGTCGACCTTGAGGTCCAGCCCTACTGCGTGTTGAGAGGTGGCTCAGAGGACTTCCTTCCTACTTTGTGTGGAGATGTGATGCCCCATGGCCTGCTCTGCCATGTTTTCTCTACCTTGAGAAAATTTCCCATCAAAACTGGAAGCCTAAAATAAACCCTTTCCTCCCATTGTCCCAACAATGAGAAGGCAGCTGCTATATCTTTTTTAGTAGACAGCTAGTTACGGATACAGGTCTCCAAAAATGTAAATGTCAACTTGCCTTGGTGAGACTAGATAGTAACTCCAATCCAAATACAAAACTGGCTCAAGATGGTAACCAGGGGCCACCCTCTGTTTTCTGTACTCCTGGTTCCTCCTCCTCCTAGGAATTTCTCCCCTTCCCACCACATGCTGAGGTTCATGCTTTTGCCTGTCCCACCAATCAATCAAAGACCTCCATATTTATTTAAACTTAATCAACAAATTCTTCCCAATTTATGGCTATTTTCCATACATGCCAAAGACAGACTCTTCCTTAGTACATAAATGTCCTGATTCAGAGAGGTACATTGGCCACCACAATCTGGTACCCCTCTCTGACATGTGCTTCCCTTTACTTTGAATTTCAATAAAACTTTGCTTGCTGGGGCTGGGGAGATGGACTCAGGGTTTGGAGGCACTTGCTTGTAAAGGCCACCAGTCCGAATTTGATTCCTTAGCATCCATGTAAAGCCAGATCCAAAAAGCAGTGCACATGTCTGGCACTCATTTGCAGACAAGAGATACTGGCACATCTATTCACACACATAGGTATGCACGTTGAAATCAAAACATTTTAAAGAAACCTTGCTTGCTTGTCCTTACTCATCATTCATCCTAATCCTGAACACTTGTAACACTGTGAACATAATGTCTGACAGACATAGGGAGGATTCTCAAATACAAAGCACATATTTCTGTATTCCATATTCCAATGTCAAGTTGTACTTTGCATAGTGTTTTTGGTACTTTTCCCCACTGCCAGCCTTATTTTGCTCAAGGTGATTTGTGAGCAAATTACAGTTCCCCGTGGTGAGCTGATACTTCTCAGCTGACATTAGGAAGGAGACAGAGGGGACCAACACAGACTCTGATGATGCCACAGGGAAAACCCTGAATCTGGAAGGCAGAGTCTGACCACTGCCAGTTCTGTGCCCAAGCTGTTCCTGAAGCAGCTCAGTTCCCCCACCAGGCTCCCACAGCAGGGCCACAGGAGTCTGCATTCACAAAGACCCTGCTGCGTACCCCACTATGGTGTGAGGGCTCCAGTAAGGTGCTGGAAGAATAGCAAAGGTATGTCAGGGTGGACCTTAAGTCAGTGTCTTTAAGGTTAGCAATGCACAGCTTTTACACCAAGTGAGGAATTCATCAGTAAGGTGGTTTTGCACCTGCTACGGCTGTCAGCCACATTTGTACCCGAATATCTTGCCCACATACTGAATGCCTTTGCTTTACATATTGAAAGAATGAGCAAAATTGATTTACTACCTAGTACAAATTAATTATTGGATAAACATGTGGCATGTAGTTCCTGTGAGCATTTAATTCATTTTTTAAAACATTTTTATTTATTTACTTGAGAGAGAGAGATGAGTCACAGAGTGAGCGTGGCCATACCAGGGCCTCCTGCAAATGAACTCTAGACACACGAGCTACTTTGTACATGGGTGCTGAAGAATCAAACTCAGAATATCAGACTTTGCAAGCAAGTGCCTTTAACCACTGAGCAATCTCTCCAGTCCTTGTGTGTGCTTTTTAAAAAGCAGCATTGAAAAAAAAATTATGAGAATTTCAGACTTTCAGTAAATTTGATGGTTAAAGCTGAATTTGAAAGATTTCTGCTTTCTGTTAGCTCTTCAGCTTGTGATCCAATAGATTGAAGCACGACCCTGCAAGAGAGGAAACTTGAAGGAAAAACAACATTCTAATGAGCGCATTCTCAAGGTTTTCAAAATACACCTGACCTATCTAAGGGGAATGCCATGTTCTAGTTCCTAAATTACCAAGTCTTTGGAGAAGCCAGAATTAACTCAGACAGCGCTTTACTAAAATTATCTGAGGTCAAGAATGGGTTGGGAGGTTACAAGGGCCTGACAGCATTTTCTGGCAAAAAGATTGAGGGAGGTGGTCCTGACTCTTGTCAAAGGCATGGAGACCCTCCCAGGAAGGAGGGTGTGGAGCTGTTCTTGGGCAAACATAGCTGCACGGCATGCTACGAACATTAGAATCCATCCTAACAATACAGACTTTTCTAGAAAACCCATCTTTCATTTTATATGGATAAAATCAGATAAGGAGGGTTTATTTCACCATGGTACCTGACTGTTAATACAGCAGAGCCCAGAGCCCCTTGTCCAGCAACTGTGCTTGACGACTTAAAATTGATACAATCTAAGATATATAAGAATTCTATAATATACTTGTTATCTTTTTCTGAGGGGGTAGTGGAGACACGGTCTCATGTTGTTGCTTGTCTTGAACCCTTGAACTCACTATGAAATAGAAGATGACCTTGAACTAATACTCCTGCCTCCACCTAAGTGCTGGCAGGTGCAACCAAGCCTGGTATTTTATCTTCTTTAATAATCTAAGTAGGTTAGCAGCTGGTCTGTTTCGCTTTCTAACTTGAAACTTAACAAAAAGTAGTCATTTTAAAGTGAGATTTTAATTTCAATGTTTTGTCACCAGGAATAATGGAAGAAAGCAACTCTATGAAAGAAAAGATGGTGTGGTCAGGACCCGGTTTTCTTCCAGTTTAAAGGATCAATTGTAACAGCTCATTTAAAATAATTCTTTTAATATTCCCAATGGGAAAAGGAGAGAACAACATTACAACTATGCTTTTAACTACGATGCTTGGGTCAAGAGAACCAATTCAATAACCTCGTCCTGCAGTACATTCACAGTCAGGTTGGTGGGTTTTATGTGAAAACGCTTCCATTGGAGCAGGGCAAAACAGTAGGCCCTTGTGGCCTTGGGCTCTGTTTGGACCATCCTCAAAGGACTCCTTCTGAAGGAGTTTCCTACAGCAACTCCAGAGGGCAGTGCACCCGCAGCGACTATGAATGGCCACTCCAGTACACAAAATATTTTGTCACTGAGTGGGAAAGAATTTCAGTCCCTTCACTCACTAGTTAAATACTACATAGGTCAGCTATTTACGGAACTAAAAGGAGGGAAAGAAGTGGTTTACACAAACTATCCTTTTACAAAGATACCCTCCCAGAAGCTTGCTGAATTTAATGAAATGCAGCTCATGTTCAGGCCCTCAACTCCCACCTTGGTGAAGGGAAGGTTTCCTAGGATTAAATATTAACCTAATGCTTCAATGCTATCCAAAAGTCCCTGGTTTATTAAAAATAACAGGCTCCCAGAAAATACATTTTGGGAATAAATAATAAATAGAAAGAGTAAAAAAAAGTGCTAAAATTCTCTTTTGTATGTGAATTTTCATGACAACCATAATTATAATATGAATTCAAAAGAACCTCTGTCATGGTTAAAACCATGGTGGTCATCATGGAAGTGGTCACTCTCTGTCCTCCAGTACCAAAGAAGTGACTTTCACCCTGGAGCAGCAGAGGGGACAACTACCTGACAACCACGAAGCCCAAGTGAGCCCACTCCTATCCTGAGGGACACAGGGCACCCATCAGGTGCCAGGAGACGCTTCCGTTCTTAGGGTCTCTGGTAGATAGATCACATTAGGCCAAAGCCTAGCTTGGCTTCTTGGAACTTTGCCATGTTGTGACATCCCAGCAACTGAAGCCATTGTTTGAGGCATGTAGCAGTGCCCTGGCCTCCAGTGATATGCAAAGCAGCATCTGATAAGGCTCTGCAGTGAATGTGATTTGGGTAATGACTCCCTGCCTCCCTCAGGATGCTGTCTGCTCTTGAACTACCATGCTGACTTGTTCTAGCTTTCTTTTATCATTTCTCTTTCTACTTCTTTTGTAAAGAAAATTAATCAAAGTCATTAAAGTTTTTGTTGCATACTATGACCTTTGTTTTTCTTCTTTCTCTTTCCATGTGTAAGTGATTTAATTTTTAAACTGTTTGGTGTATGTATGTGGTGTGTGCACATGTGTATGGGCATGTGAGTAATGAGCATGAGCATGTATGTGTTTGTGAAGCCACAGGTTGTCATTCTGTCCTTTCCTCAACTGCTTTCCACCTTCGTTTTTGAGACAGGGTTTCTCACTGAACCTCAAGCTCACTATTTGGCTGGACCAGCCAGCGAGCCCTGGGAATCCTCCTGTCTGTTTCCATAGCACTAGGATTACAGATGCCTCCCATCATTCCTGGTTTTACAAAGGTGCTAGGGATCCAGACTTAGGTCCTTGGCACACGAGTCATCTCCCCAGCACTGAAAGGTTTGTTTTGATGTTGTACATTATGCAGAAGCTAATGGTGTGATGATGACAATATGTGAGCAATGGAACAATTCCATCATCTTTGTGTGTGGTAAGGGCACCTAAATTCCATTCTCAGAAAATTCTAATATGCCAAACAATATCATCAACTACAGTTGTCTACATCATATGCTTGAAGTCTCTAGGTTCATTCATCCCACATAAATCCAGCTTTGCCCTTTTTAATACACATCTCCCTCTTCACTCTTCCCACTCTCTGGAAGTCACAGTTCTACTCTATTTCTATAGTTTTATATATTTTTAAAAGATTCCACATATCATTGAGATCATGAAGTATTTTTTTCTATGACTGGTTTATTTCGTTTCCGTGTTGCTACAAATGTCAGAAACTTTATTTTTAAAAGCTGACGAATATTCCTGATGTGGAAGGTATTTTTGACTTCCAGAATGATTCCCCTTGCCACCGTGATGAGCTAGCCTAGTCCACTAGTCCTGTGCTGCCCACCAGCTTCTTTGTGTATGTTTTCCCTTATCGTGCAATGATTTGCCCTATGTGTCATTTAACTCTTCAGAAAACCATGGTAAACGAAACCCACATGCTTTCTAATAAGGAACCCCATTGGAAATAATGACGTCAGCCACAGAACTCGTGGCTTTCCTTTTCAGGGATTTACTGCATGAGGAGGCAAAGGAGTGGATTGTTTTTTTCTTTTAGAACATTTGTCTTTTTCTTGGTCTCTTCTAGACATCACATAGCATTTTAAGCAAACTTTGCTTTAAAAGATACCAATGGGGCTAGAGAGATGGCTTAGTGGTTAAGGTGGTTGCCTGCAAAGTAGAAGGACAAGAGTTCAATTCCCCAGTACCCACATAAAGCCAGATGCACAAGGTTGTACATGTGTCTGGAGTTCATTTGTAGTGGCTGGAGGCCCTGGCTTGCCCATTCTCTCTCTGTATCTCTCTTTCTCTCTCTCTCTTTCTCTTTCTCTCTCTCTCTCTCTCTCATAAATATATATATTTTAAAAATACTAATGGATAAAAATCATAAAAATGGATTGGGTGCTCAGTGCATTTAATTTGCCAAAGCCAATTTCCAGTTCAAGGAAATGAGAAAAAAACCCTAAAGTTCCAAAATCAAATAATCTACACATTTTCAAACTCCGATTGATTTTTGTCTCTTTTCTCTAATATCTCTCTCTCTCCTTCCTTCCATCATTTCCTGCTTCTCATGACTCTGTAAGTACTGTGTCTGTGTTTCAGACTGTCTCTCTTTTGTCTCATTGCCTCTCTCTGTCCCTTACTATAATACAGCTGGGGACCTAGAAAGCATTCATAAAAATTACCTTTTTATAACTACAATGCATTGATTTTGTTTTCACTATATGCTTCTATAAGCTGAAAGATGGAGAGACTATGGAAGGACCTAAACAAAATGGAATGGGATGGGATGCTAGGAACTTAAATGCACCATAGAATTTTATGGTGTATTTATACAGAAATTTTAGCATTGTGTCCTGTTTACAGAAATGCTATGCCTTTCACTAGCAAGCCCAGGATACTTCTACATACATTAAATAGCCTTCTGCCATATATTTACAGAGAAGTTGTCGTCTAGACCCTTAGATGATTTATAATCATCCCATGTTTATTTGACATGTTAAATGATGTCCAAAGGTACATAATTCCACAGGAAAGAAAACATACACAATGAACTCAATGGTAGACATAGTATGACAAAAAGAAATTCATCTCAACTCAGGTTCCAGCCTGTAGTGATGACGCCACTGAGTAGCACTGTCTGCTTAGAGGTCACACAACATAGTCTCAGGGACCTTGGAAACATTAATGTGCCTTGGCTTTAACACACCTGGTATTTGCAAGAGTTCACTGAACCCTGTGTGTTTATGCCTCTCACCTACCAGAAACAGAATAAAAGAAGGCAATGCTCATTCTATATTCCCTAAACTACCTGAGGTCCCATGGGACTGTGAGATAAAAACATCTTCCCAGTGTCCAAGGTTTCTAAGTTCTTTCCTGAAGATGGCATTTATAAATGTTTTACAAATGACAGCATTGAAAACAATAGGATTTCTTAGATGAGAAAAACAAAGTGAGGACATTAAAGCAGAAATGAGAATTTCACAAGTACCTATTTTACAGACAAAATATGCCTACACTTAACATAGCAAGTAACTGTTCCCTCTGGAGGAGCGGTGCCCCAAGAGAATTCCATGCCCAGCAGTTGAAACAATCATGAAAACATTGAGTTTAGAATTAAACTGGATGGAATATAACAGCCTTAAGTATGTCTGTCAAAAAAATCATGTGATGAGGCTGCAAATCATCCACGACACTCAATTTATTGCAGGTGACCAGCCATTGTTCTGTCCATTGAATGTGGGTTCTTGGACATGCACTAGCATCAGTTTAAACAGACTTCATGAAGCAAAATAAAAAGAAGAGGCTGTCCTCACACACTTATATTAAGCACACATCAGTTATTCTGAGACAAACTTCCCCAAAGGGACAGGAATGGAACCTCAAAGACAAAGGAGGTGTGAGAAACCAGCATATCTTTATTAGCTTTTTTTTCGAGCTTTTTTTCATAACAATAATTTCAATACAAACAAGTTATGAAAACCAAAGTAAGATTGGACAGGGGAGTCTTAAAATTAGCAAATTCTATTTGTCCCATTTCTGGTTCTTTTCTTTCTCTAAAATTGCTTTGAACAATTTTATATTGCTGTCATATACTTCATGAAAAAGTTCCCTGAGGTGTAAATGCTGGTCAGCCAGCATTGCTTACCTTCGTAGCTTTTAAGGTGACAGTCCACGCTCAAGCCTGCATACAGGCAGCGGGTGAGGCATTACACAGAGATAAATAATTCCATCATTTCAGCCTGGTGCTCCTGCGAAATGTGTGCTAGGAAACAGCCAGCAGGCAGTGTGTCGGAACAAATCATAAGTCCTGTAATTCTGCTTAGCTCTAATTACTACTGAGGAGAGTGTTTGCAACTTGATTCCAAGGAGAGGGCAGGCTACCTTCTGACGACACCCAACCAAATATATCCTAAAAGACTGACAAGTGATTTTTTATTGTTTTTTTTCCCTTAGTTTCTCCCATGTACTCAGAAACTACCACTCTGTCATGGTAAAACTTCAATCAAGAAATCAGTCACTCATCTTTCTCCAGCAAAACAATTTGATGATCTTGAAATAGCTATTTATTATAACAATCAAGAATTTTCAGTGCCACTTACATTTCAAGGGGTTGTTCATTTTTCCTAGGTAGGCAACCATATCTAAAATAGAAAATTGTCTTTTCATTCAAAGAGGGATCTGTTCTCAGAATGAACCTTATTTGTATTCTGCTAGCAGAGAACAGTTTATTTGCATAGTATTTGGCATGGAAAAATTGTTGCCTTTCCTATGGAATTTTAGGTTTCAAGACAATGGTCAGAACATATAATTAAAAAAGACGAAAGCAGATGACAATTTGATGTTGATAGCATTAATGGAGATGTTTATGCATCTCAACTCAAAAACCTCATTTCAGTTACATGGGGGAATTTTTGTGGTGAAATGAGCAGTTGTCTAGGCTTGGAACTAAAATGATCCATTATTTGTTCTCATATCTAACTAATTACACTCTCCACTGAGAGGTATTTGACCATGGATCAGAATAAGGACTGTGGTATACCCAGGTTCTAGTCTGGCTATGACTATGGGCTGCTGGCTGAGTGTCACTAGGTTTAATGGGCATTTCACTGATGTTTGCAAATGTCGGAAAGGATTTTGCACTTTGATTGAGCAATTTAGTACATTTGTCAACCTTAGCCAACACTTCAGTGATGTACAAAATGAATCACATCTACCTGAAGTCAGTCCGCTTGTGTCGTATCTGCATGTACAGTTACTATCAGGGGAAAGTCACCCTAATGAAAGAATTAGATGCAGTGTGTTTAAAATGGTTATTATAAAACCAGCTCTTAGAAACAGTGCACTTCTCCTGGCCCAATTAGCTCCATTATGAATAATATCAGAATAGTGTTCTAAATAGAACATGGTTAATCAGCTCTGGTTATTCCCCCAAAGTAACAATTGCACACTTCTTATTCACATATTTAGTTTTTCATGATTAAAATAGAATAATCATAATGGCTGTGGGTTTTTCTTTTCTATTAACTTAAATTTTCCACTATGATAGATGCTCTGTATAGATGGTTTTGATACATCTTTCAAAGTATTCTTTCATGGAGTTAGAAAAAAAATCCCTTTCTTTCTGCCTGTCCATAAATCATGCTTTATTCTTGCAGTATTTTTAGGACCATTTCTGTTTCTGACAGACTAGTGCATCTTCAACCGTTTTTGGCACCTCTTATGTAAATTAGTTTCATTCATTACTACAAAAAGTGTGGAACCCAGGTCTGGTGAGCTCTTGAGAATTTATAAGAAAAATGGTATTTCAGGCCCCACCCCAAGCAAACTCTGAGTTTGGGGCACTACAAGGTGTGTTTTAACAAGTCCCATCATCAGGTGCCTTGAGATGTGCGGATGTCTAAGAAGCCACCAGTGTTTAAGGCATACATGTTCTAAGAGCACTGAGAGCATGGGGTAAGGAAGGAACATTACATCCTCCAAAGGAAAACTGTGAGAAAAATGAAGGCTCAGCACACAGTGTAAATGACCACTGAAAACATGCAGTGGCTTCAGTGGATCAGGAGCTTGGAACCTTGAGTTAGTCTATCAACTTTTTTCCTTTCCCTTAAATTCTAACTCCTTCATAGTAGCCTACACTTCATTTTACTTTTTTTACTATCCTCTTATTTTATAAACTCTGCCATCTGCTTTGAGATTTCTCCAGCCTAATAAAACTGGGTTTAAAAGCCTTTAATTAGTCCTTCTTGACCTCTCTTCCAAGAGGACAATGCATCCCCTGGATGCCTCCCACCAGCACCATAGCGCACCTCACCTCCGACCTGCACCATATGGAAAGAAGTGCCCCGACCTCCTCACCACAGCCCCTCTCATACCCCAAAGGATGCTCCCTCCATGGTCATATTTCACTGCCTGGCACCACAAGTCTTCTTTTTGCACACTTGGAGCCCTGATGCTGTATTTGCCTTCCCCTTCTTCCTATTTTTTTGTATCAGGTTTGTGGTTGTGATGGCATCTGTCACCTCCTTCCCTCCTTCTTCATACCCCTGGCCATACTATCACCTTTACTGAGGCCCACAGCAGTTACTTGCTAGCATGACATTCAATCACTGTATCCAATAGAATTCTTAGGAACAGCTTAAAACAATCACTTTTCGGTTTCAATGTTCACGATGGCTTCTTTGAGTGAATTACAGGCTTGAGATTCAATGCATCTGTTGAAATCCCCATTCAGCAACTCCCTGGCTGAATTTTGCATGAATTATTGCCTTGTTAAGCCCCAGTATTCTCAGCTGATGAGTAGGAATAAGAGAGCAATCATAACTGGCCAGGTGAGGTGACGCATATCTCTAATCCTAACACTCAGGAGGCAGAAGTAGGAGGATCTCTCTGTGAGTTGGAGGTCAGCCTGGAATTACAGTGAGTGCCAGGTCAGCCTTGGCTAAAATGAGACCCTACCTCAAACAAACAAATAGTAATCATGATTCCTGAGAAGACCTGAAGAAAATAATGCTGTAAATGCTTACCACAGTGCCAGGAACCTAGAAGGATTTCTTTCCCTGCTGCCATTCATGCTTATCAAAACCACCCAAGTCCTCATGGAGCATCAGTTCTAATAGCTTCAGCTTAACATCCATTACCATCATCAAACTTAAAGCCTTTTGCTCACTTACATTTCATAAACTTTGTTAAAAAAAAAACTCCCTCATAAATGCACTTAGTTTTCTCCTGTTTCTGGAACCTTCAGGCAGTGTCTGATACTTGGATGTTCGTCCAGAAATGGTTACCAGGAAGTGCCAGATGTTTATAGAACACACAATTTCTCAATTCTACCACTCGGTTCATCTCATGCCTGACCTCCTCCCCAGGATACTCTCCCATTTTCATCTTTCAAATTCTTTGCATTTTAAGTGTCATTTTATGTATCATTTTTTTCCTAGGGAAGCTTATCTCTTTCCTCAGAAGAAAGTATCTAGCTTTCCTCTAAACCTGCAAAGCATTTCATTTACATGTCAATTACAGTATATTGGATTTTGTATTACTGCACTGGTGTCTTCCTCAAAGAATACTAAACTCTTATGGTTTAGAAATTAATTTGGTTTACTGAACCCTGCCCAGAGAAGGCCCTCAACGAATGGGCTGAATGGAGGAGTGAGAGACAAGGAGCATCATTTATACTTTTCTTATTGGAACCATGTAGTTGGGGCTGATGGGGAACGAGTTTCAGTTAGTGAAGTGTATGCTTTGCAAGCTTGAGAACATGCTTTGGATCCCCAGGCCCAGGTAAAGCACAGCTGGGTGTGGTGTTGTGTACTTGGAATCCCAGTGCAGGGGATGCTGAGATAGGTAACCCCTGGGGCTCACTGGCTGAACCCCAGGCCCATGAGAGACCATCTTAAAAATCAATCAATAAGTAAAGGTAGATAGTGTCTGGGAGGCTGTCCTCCAGCCTCCATAATCTGTGTGTATATTACACACATGAACACGCAAAGAAGCATGCTGCTACACAGTATCTAATTATGTGTTTTATTTCTCTTTGATAATTGTGACACCTTCAGTGGATTGTTAGAATTATAAAAATGAACTTAAGAGAACCATTTACAAATAGGATACATTCTTAACCTTAGTTTAATAGTTATCTGGGAAGATGGCTCAGTGGGTAAGAGTTTGAGTTTGATCCCTGGCACCCAAAATTAAAGGCTGAGGGCATGAATGTACAAACCTCTATCCACACCACTGAGGGCGACAGAAAGAGGACAGTCACTGGGGTCCACTGGTCAGCTAGTCTAAACAAACATGACACAGAACAAATCAGCATTCCAGAACTCAGAAGGATTTTCCACAGAAACAGTCATAAGAGGTCATTGTACTTATGGACAGACCAGAGGCTTCATCCAAACCACAGGGAGGCATTATTCTAGCAGTAACACCTCAACAGCAACATTATCATAAGTGGTCTGGATAGGACATCTGAGATGCCTATGGAGATGGTCAGCCTTTCTTGAACACAAATATGACGATGACATTTGTTTCCATTCTTTATGTATTAAGACACACTCGGAAGCCATAACCAAAAGTCAATTTTCTTGTGTATTTAAGTAATTAACTGTAGTGTGAGCATGAACATAATCTGGTTAAAGAATAATTTTAAAACTATTGACCACAAACTGTAAATTTAGAAACATGAAGTCCTACATAAAGTTAATAAGCTTGAGGGTGTTTTGTTTTTTAAATCCAACATCATGGCTGGGAAAATGGTTCAATGGTTGAAGACACTTGCTTTCAAAGCCTGTCGGCCAAGGTTCAATTCCGAAGCTATCCATGTAAGCAGGAAGCAACAAGTGGTGCAAGTATGGTATTTGTTTGCAATGGCAAGAGGCCCTAGAAACACATGTGCACATTCTCTCTCTCTCTCTCTCTATCTATCTATCTCTATCTCTCACACACACACACATACACACACATACACACACACATACACACACACAAACTTAAAGAAATTAGAATGTGGAGAGGGAAGCTGTGCTCAGCAGATAAAGACACTTGCTTGCAAAACCTTCTGTCCTTGGTTTGATTCCCTAGTACCTATGTAAATTCATATGTGGTGCGTTTATCTGGAATTTGCAGCTGTGAAAGACCCAGGTGCTCCCATTCTCTCCTCTCAAATAATAGTAAAAAAAATAGAGAAATTAAGCTCTCTCTTACAATTCTGAATTTTAGCTTTTTTCTTCATTTTGGATTGTTTCCGTGGACTAGGGCCTCTGATCCTTTCCCTCAGTTCTTTCACCTGAATCCCTCTGTCAAATACACAATGACCAACTGACCAACTTTGAAATACATTACTGGAGGGGTCTGCTATTTTCAGGTAACTCTCAAATGAGAAATAATGCTTTTGCAATGGAGGAATGATTGGCATCTCAATGATCCGAATTGTAGTTTGGGGTTTTAAAGAAAATTGCAGACTCAAAGCAGTCAAGCCTATAAAGAAGTTATCTGTGAAGAAAGTGTATTTTTTTTTTTGCATTCTTTTGCTTCCTTATTCACCGGAGTAGATATTGTGGGTGGGTACCAAAGAGTGAGTTCCCTGGTTGTTAAGCAGGTCTATTTGGAGAACAAAAATAAAACATCTAAAACAATGAGAGATTAACACAAAGGCACACAAGATTTTGTTAATATCACAGAGACAAAACTACAGTAAAGTGAGGATATAATCTCCATCAGAGCAGAGGTCCTTCTTTCATTCACTGATATATCCTATGCACCTGGAGCTATACCATGGCCATACAGTGAGTTCAGCAAATTGCACAATTGCAGAGAGATGACCGTGAGAGAGAGAGCTGCGGACCACTTCATTGCAGAGGCACGACTTGAGCTTGTGCTGCTTTGACCTTCCTGGAGCTTCCAAGTGCATCAAGCCCTACTGCCTCTACCTCTCCCATGCCTTGCAAAGCTTCCAGCTTCTCTCCACGTCACTCCAGGTCTACTCCCAGACAACATGTCTGCACTGCAGCTAATGGTTCTCAGTGTGGGGCCACTTGTGCTCTTGTACACTTATTTCTCAACATAGCAGACAAACAACCTATTGTAAACTATGAATCTGATGGTGTCACTCCAGAGAAATGACTTCCCAGTGTATTTGCAAGGTAGTCAAACATCTCACCATGACCTACAGTTACATATGTGTGGACTCAAATTCCTCCTAGTACTATCCTTCTCCTCTTCCTCATCGCCTAAGGTCTTAGCTTCCGTCCTCTTTTTCAATGTACCAAATTCTTTCCTTCAAAGGAGGTTCCCTTAGCATGGACCTCTCTTCTCTCAGTTCAGCTGTCTGGAAGCTCACTGTCTCCTCTCTCTGGAATTTAGTCAGCAAGAACACAGTAGCTATTCTGGAACAGTGTTAGGCCTCTGAGTACACTCAAGTACAGATTTGGAATGAGTGAACGGCCACACTTCCCCAGCCTTTGCCAGTGTGGAGACACATTTTAACATCAAATGATTGTCAGGACTTCTTACATATCATTAGTGCTATTCTTTTCTTAGCATTCACTGACTATATTCAAAGTCCCTATGAACATTTAACATTTAAACATTTAAAATAAAGCGGTATGTCATGATCACAGTAGAGCTGACATACAATTGGCAGAAAGTATTGAGTATGTGCAAGACATGCTATCTGTTCAATTTAGCAAGTGGTGCACATTTCCACTTGTAGGGAAATTCCCTCAGTGGACAGGGCATCAGGAGACTCATGGAATAATACACAGATTCGATAGAAGACAGAAGAAATAGCGATGGTCCTGATGATCGTTGTCTAATCAAAGACAAGGATAAGACTAAATTTTGTATAAAGCCTAATCTGAAACCATGGAAAAAGGCCAATTTATTTTAAAATCTATCTAATAACCAAAGAGTTTACAGGTTATCTTTACACATTTGTGCACCAATAGCTAACTCTTACATGAACATGTGCTACATGTCACCTCTACCTGGAGGGTTATACACATGAATTTGTCCAATCTCCCAATGAACATAGTGAGGGAAGAATTTGGTATGACCTTCATGTTCTTGACCAGGAAATGGGCTATGCAGGGAGTGAATACCTTGCCAAGGTCACCACTCTGCAAAGCTGCATGCCGAAGCAGGGAGGTGCCATCTTTACACCCACCCACAGTATCTAACAAAAATGACATATCAAGGCTATGGAGAATCACACTCATAAAGTGCTTGTTTAGCAATCATGAGGGCCCGAGTCTGACACCCCAGAACCCACATTTTTAAAAAAAGAAGCTGCACAGCACTAGGGAGGTGGAGACAGGCGGCTCTCTGGGATGTCCTGGTCAGCCAGTTTTAGTGTACTTAGCTCCAGGACTTCATCTCAGAACAGGTGGATGGATGGTGCCTGAAGAATGGCACTCATGACTGTCCTCTAGCCTGCACACACACATGTCCCCCACAACAAACATGCAGACTTGCATACACATGTACACACATGCACATATGTGAAGAAAAGGAACATATCAGGTGTCCGCTTTTCCTAATAGGCACATTTCTCTCTGAAATATTCTCAAGGTGCATTTTCCTTATTACTGCCAAATATGGTCAGAAATACTTCACAGTAAGCAGCTGGATGAAGCAGTTCTAGACCACGTAGGAAAGCACAAGGAACCCCTAAACCAAATCCCAAGTCCCAATGTGCCTTGAATATCGCTGTGAGAACACTGTGAAGACTGAGGTGATAAAATAGCATTTCTTAAAATGACATGAGCCCTAAAACAGATCCACAAATATTCCCAACTTGCCAAGAATGTTCAAAATTGACATGGGGACATACACCTCATCTTAACGTAAAAGGTGTTAAGTGTTCAAGCCAGTGATTTCTGCTCAGATTCAGGTCAGGCTGCTTATGACAAAAGGTGACAATCACCTTATAGAACCAAGACAGAATTCCAACAAGACCCAGGTTGTATTGCCATTCATATAAAGCCCTTTGTTTATTCCCCTCATGTATTCCTTCCTTTTAAAAGAGATTAGCAGGTCATCCCATGAAATGTGAATGAGTCAAGGAGAAGTGTAGGCCAGTGAACACAGCCCTGGGTAATAAATCTTTCCAGAAGTATGTCTTATTCTTCCCAATGGGACCTGTCTTCACTTTTCTCATGTGAGTCTTGGCAAATGGGACAATCTGAACCAGACAGGCCACTTCTCTGTTCTTCAGCTGACAACTGTTTTATATAGTCATCAGCTGGAAATTTTTACTGTGTCACGTAGGAGGATCAGAACTTTTGAGTCATGTCCAGCCAAGAAAGTTCATCATCTCTCAGCCTCTGCCCCATCCTAACTAACATGTTAAGACAGCCAACCCCTGAGCTGAGCTCCTCCGGAAAGGGTAAGGAGTCCACACCAAGCTGGCATGTGGAGGTTCTTCTTGAGAAGTCCTCAAGGAAGTGAGATGTCTGCATTTCTGTGAATTTTTTTTTTATAAAGACTTGGAAACTTGGGAAGAAGGATGAAGGAATTTAGGGACTTTTCCCATGGTGATGTAGGTTTAGAGCAAAAACCAAGTTCAAAGTTTGCTTCTGTCCTTGCTGGGGATGAGAGTCTGGAGAACTCTGTCTCAGAGCCTTAGTTTTCTTGCAGCACTGCAGGCGCTCCTCAGGTCTGGTGAGGAGAAAACAGGACAACACTCATAAAATTCTTAATGTAGGTTCGGGCAGAGTATTGCCTCAGATAAATATCAGTTCTCTGTGCCTCCAATCCTGAAAAGGGCCAGGTGTTTGGAGGTCCGAATTCAGAAAGGCCTGAATATACTTAGCTTATTCTATTTTCACTGGCTTTGTCTTTGTTTTGGCTTTATGTCAGGGATTCTTAATTTAGGATCCACGGGCCACCCTTTTTCCAGGAATTGCCAGGAATTGTTAGTAGTCATGCTCATTTTTAAGGGAGAGGAATCAGATTTAATCAATTCTCAAAGGATTCTGTGATTCAAACTTTAAAAATTTCTGCATACGTTTCTGCAGAGTCCCAGGAAAAGTAAATATCTTTCTGTAAGTCAGACTTTATTTTTAAAAAGTTATTTGTGTGTGTGTGTGTGTGTGTGTGTGTGTGTGTGTGTGTGTGTGTGTGTGTGTGCTTGGCCACATCAGATCCACTTGCCTCTGTAAACAAACACCAGTTCTTTGCATCCCAGTTACATGGGTGGCTTGAGAATTGAACCCAGACAGATAGGTTTTGTAAGCAAGCACCTCCAACCACTAAGCCATCTTTCTAGTCCAGACTTGATTTCCAACATGCTAGAAGAGCATGTGTTGCAGTCAGCTTTCTATTTGCTACACAGAAAGAACCTGAGCAAAAGTAGCTTGTGGAGGAATGGGTTTCTTAGGCTTATGGACTTGAGGGGAGACTCCATCCTGGCAGAGAAATTGATGGCATGAGCAGAGGGGTGGACATCACCTCCGCCACAGCACTGCAAACAGCAGCAGGAAGTTGTGCCAAACACTGGCAAGGGGAAGCTGGCTTATAACCCCATAATCCTGCCTCTAACAACACAGCTCCAGCGAGGCTGTAAAACCCAAACTGCCATCAGCTGAGGATAGATCAATCAGAACACATTCATTTGTTTGTGAGGGACACCTGGATCAAACCATGACAGCGTGCGAATAACGGAATCTTACCATGAAGCTTTCTGTAGGCAAATACTTTTGTGTCATAACTGCATACATACTGATTCCAGAATATTTCAATTTTTACAAAAGATTCAAATTTCTACATACTAGGTTTAATCAAAATATAGGTTATATTGATATTATATGCATAGTAGCTAACTTACACGAACAACACAGCCTGGGGGGGGGAATCAAGTTCAAGTTTAATGTAAAGAACAAGGAGAAACTGGAGAAAGTTACTGTTCCTAACTGGATAGTCTTATTTATTCTTTTCTCCAAATACCTCATTTTATGGATGAAGAAATTTGAGGTTCTGGGGGTCATGTGACTTGCCCAAGGTCATCACAATAGTTGTGGATGATGAGGAATAACAGCTGTGAAAATAGTGACAGTGATTATGACAATGATGATGACAGTACTATGATCTATTGAGCACTTACTTAACTAAGCCTCTTAAAGACTTGAACCTCACGCACTTGAGATACAAGCCTGGAGGAAGATTTCATTTCCCCTTCTCAGCAGATAAAGCACTGCCAGCACTATATGGCCAGTGGATGGACAGCTCAGCACTCTACTATAGAAACAGGCCACAGAGGCTTCAAACATAAGTAATTATTATATTATTTAGGAAGGACACATCTAGAGACTTTAAGGTCCACTCATCTATTTCAATGGAGTATTAAAACATTCAATAGTACTCAGTTCTTGCTAAAACCAAACTGCTAACAGATTTACCCCAGTAGTACAATCTCTAGAACAAATCCAGGTCATCTTTTGGTTACAGTCTCCACTTTAGACACCACTCCTCTGGCCACACCCCTCCCAGTCTGTAGATCAAGGGGAGGAGTCTGCCTGCATCACATCTATGCTCTCTTCCCTCTCTGGACCACATTCTGCGATTCCATATCTCATGTCCATGGACCTAAAACCATTTCCATGCCCGCTGAGGACTGTTTCCCATCTCTCTCCCCGAGGTGGACAATCAGGGTGGCTGCTCTCAGGAAATGTGGGTGGAGCTTGGTCTTAAGGACTGGAATATCTACTTTCTTTTTTTCTGGTATAGGGAATGAGGTGGACCAATGAGGAGTTTGGATGTACTGGAACAGAACACTGGGCTATCTAGAAAAATCTAAAGTAATATCGGACCATCTCTGGGCTTTAAAAAAGTGTGTGTGTGTGTG